>JAANSN010005139.1:0-13117 GCA_036850665.1 Dicranocentrus wangi | reverse complement strand
TGGACTGTTTTTGATTCTGATTCCGTGCTGACGGGGCTGCATTCGACTGCTTCTGATTCTGATTCCGTGATGACGCGTCTGCACTGGACTGTTTCTGATTCTGATTCCTCGCTGACGCGTCTGCACTGGACTGTTTCTGATTCTGATTCCGTGATGACGGGGCTGCATTCGACTGCTTCTGATTCCGTGATGACGCGGCTGCCCTGGCCTGCTTCTGATTTGGCGGTTCCTTCTTCCTGACCTCCACCGTCTTCTTATCCGCTTCAACCACCACCCTCCCGGACCTTCCAGCCTGACTACTCGTCGCCACCACATTCCTATTCCGGGAAATGCTCAACGGAGACGCAGACGGAATAGTGTTATTATAATTCCTCCGACCAATACTCCCAGACTTGCTCCTAGTCCTAGTCGTCATTATAACCTCAGGTGTATACAGTTTCTTCTTATTATTATTCCTCGTAGCTGGAGAATTGCCGACAGCAGGAGACTTGACATTATTATTTGGTTTAGATATTTTGGTAGGCCTGCCCCGAGAAGACGTCCTAACTGGAGACGGAGACCGGTGACCAGACACGCTCCTCCTCCTCCTCGAAGATGATGATGACGTGACAGGTGTGCTTGTTCTGGATGATGATGTTGTTGTTGAGGTGGCTGCAGGGGTCCTCCGTCTCGATGAAGATGACGTGACAGGAGTCTCTGGTTTCTTGGCAGCAGCACTCTTATTCTGAACAGTTGATGACCCAGTTGCAGGTGGTTTCCTGCTGGGTCTGCCCCTCTGGGAAGAAGTGTCCCTACCTGAACCCTCCGTCTGCTTATTATTACTTTTTGCTGTAGTAGTTCGAGAAGTGCTCCTCGCTGGGGACCTGGAAGTACTTGGAAGTGCTCTCCTCCTCGTGGACCGCGACGTCGAGCGGAGCGTAGGCATTTTATCGCTGCTGCCAAGTGAACTCGACCTTGTTATTTACACTTTTTCCTTTTTTGTATCTTCAAGATTTATCACACAAATACAAACACAAATCTCTCTGCTGATCACTATTAACACTTGTTTATATTTACCACTGTTATTGTCACCACGGTAATTTTGTTATTATTTTGTATCCCTTAGTTGTATATCCCAACTCCACGTCTTAAATATTGTCCAATTATTTTAAAAATTTTAATTATTAATTTTTATTTTTTCTTGTTTTGACGTTCTCGTGGGATCTGTATCTTGTATGTTTAATGTTATGCAGATGAGAGCTGAGCACCCTCATCTTCATCACCCGCTCCACTTATTTCATCGGTTGCTCTTGCTATGTAAACTCTTGCTTTCCTTTCAACGAACAAAAAAGGTAGAGGTGAGCTAGAGGTGAGCAACTCATGTTGTGTTGGTTCATGCAATGTTTCGTCCGTTCCAGTACTTCCAGAGTGTATATTTGGGTTTAAGGAAAACATATATATTTTATGCTTATTGTGGAAACTAGTAATTAGGTGATGAAATGAATTAAATCAATTTCAACCTTTACATCGGATTTGGAAGTTAAAAAAAATTGTACTTGACCATTTCATAGTTTGTGATGCATTTGACGCTACTCTTTTTTGGATTTCCACAACTAATTTTAGTAGTGTTGTAACTTGTTTTGGAATCGCAAACTAATTTTCTGTGTTAATTACTTAATTCAAATTCTTATTGTAGCGAATTCGAAATACATTTATTTACGTTTTTATAAAGTATGACTGTATGACTGGCAAGTGGGAATTTGCTAAGAAACAGGAAATATACCAAAAAATTCAGAATTAACGATGAAAATTTTTAAGTTTTGTTATTTACCTAACTAAACCTAACAAATAAACAATTACAAAATCTTTCCAAAATGTCACGGTAAGGCTGAATGATGATGAGATCCAAAAAGGCGTGTAGTATCATCCGTCGCGTCGAATTGATTTTATTAGTCGAAATTCAACAAGTAACATGGTAATACTAATATTACGAAATCTTGCTTTAATTCAATTTACAAGTCGACACTAAACGGATTATTGAAGTTAAAACGGGATTTTCTAAAATCCGTGTAGTGTTAGCCGCAAGCAAATGAAACTTGTCCAACATTCATTTTCATTTTACCTATTTAAAAGTAAAACTAACTGCTAATGGTAAGCAGCAGCACCACAACACGGTTAGATGAAAGCATGAGCTGTGTAGCTTTGCCACATTGCTCACCCCTGCACCTTGTGTGCATATGTGGAGTGAACGCGAACCTGAGCTGTGCGTGTGAGTAGTAGTGAGTGAGTACTTATGTGTGTCTGTCTGTAAATCTGTGTGGACGCGGGAGAATAACAACAGGTTATAAAGAATACAGTATTTCAGCTCAGAAAACAAGAAAGGGATGATTGATAACATGTTATCGTTATCACATCACGCACATGCACAATGCACACAACCTGATCTGATCTCTGCTCATTTCTTTATCCAGCCAGCTAGTCCACAAAGCCAGTCAGTCAAGGATTGTTTGATGTTGTGTTCCTCTCTCTGCTCACTCTCTAATTAACTAATTGAGTGATTAAACAAGCCCGGTCTTGAAGGACCAGCACCAAAAGACGATGAAGAGAAAGACGAGCGAGCTTCCAGCGAGCCAGAGGAAGCTGGACAGCTTTGTCATCAAGCGACCCGGAGGAGGTAGTGGAGTAGTAGTGGCAGTAGGGATCAAGGAAAACTATAAACCAGCAGCAGATGACCTTGGGGAGTCCAAGAGGAGTAAAGTGGTGGTGGAAGGGGAGAACAAGAAGACTGGTGACTACGAGGGGACCGCTGCTGCTGCTGCTACAAGCAAGTGCTCGTCTCTCACCCCAGAGCAGAAGCACAACATTCGCCAGAAAGAGGTCAGATTTTTATCGTGGTTTATATGTAAGCACAACTAAAAGTATCGTGCTACCGTGATAAACTATATATTTTAAACGTGGCGATGACAGATGTCAGCGCGCCTGAAGCTGACGTCAAAGTCGCTAGGAGTGATCGACCCGTCCTCAATCGGCCTCTCGTGGTACACCGAGCTCCTAGAAACAGAGTTCCGAAAGCCGTACTTCAAGAAACTCAGCGACTTTTACGTGGAGGCAAGTTCTCGAGCAACGGTCTACCCGAAGAAGGAGAACATATTCAGCTGGACGAGGCACTGCGAGTTGAGAAACGTGAAGGTCGTGATTCTAGGACAGGACCCGTACCACGGGCCGAACCAGGCTCATGGGCTCTGCTTCAGCGTTGTCAAAGGGGTAGCCCCGCCTCCTAGTCTTGTTAACATGTTCAAGGAGCTCGATGCTGATCCTGGGGTGCCTGGGTTTGCTGTTCCTAACCACGGCTGTCTTGTTGGCTGGGCCGAGCAGGGTGAGTTATTAGTCTTATATTTTATATATATATATTTTTTATTACATTTTTGGTTGGATACGCCGGCACATGCCTATTGTTTTATGCTTTTCCAACAATAACGTGATTGGTGGACAGGGGATTTATTTAAATTACCTCTCTGTCGTCTATTCAAGTGGGTTAATAAGTTACAACAACATTATGATTAATTAATTGAATGCTCCGATTGCTCCGTATCGTAGGCGTGCTGCTCCTGAACGCAGTGCTGACGGTGGAGGCATCAAAAGCCAACTCGCACAAGGACAAGGGCTGGGAGGAGCTGACAACGGCAGTGATCAAGTGGATCTCGAGCAACCTGAAAGACGTCGTGTTCCTCCTCTGGGGCTCGTACGCACACAAAAAGGCGAGCGTCGTGGACAAGTCTCGGCACGTCCTCCTCCAGAGCGTACATCCCTCTCCTCTCTCCGCCCACAGGGGGTTCTTAGGCTGCAGGCACTTTTCAAAGTGCAACGAGATGCTTGTCAGCAGAGGGAAAACGCCCATTCAGTGGCAGGCACTGTCGTAGACTAAACTCTGACGTCGTTTTTAATCTCAAATTTTTGTTCTTCAGTGAAAAATGTTTATACACCACTTTTCACTGATTGCTCGATTGTCCTTGTCCCGTTACCGTAAAATGCTACTGTAAACGTGTTCGTTTCGTGTTCCTTAATTCAGTTACATTGTGTTCCTTCGTTTGTATTTGTCAGCAGAGGGAAAACGCCCATTCAGTGGCAGGCACTGTCGTAGACTAAACTCTGACCTGGTTTTTAATCTCAAATTTTTGTCTTCAGTGAAAAATGTTTATACACCACTTTTCACTGATTGCTCGATTGTCCTTATCCCGTTACCCTAAAATGCTACTGTAAACGTGTTCGTTTCGTGTTCCTTAATTCAGTTATATTGTGTTCCTTTGGTTGTACAAACTAGTTTTTTTATTGTAGAATTTGCTGTATTTGTAAAGTGTTGAGTGCGTCGTGGCTCGTGGCTAATGAATAAAGTTGAAGTAATTCTGTATTGCAGTTTTCTTTCTGTTATTGCAGTACTGAATACTTGCTGAAAAAAGCCGTTTATTTTGATATACTCGATTTGCGAACAAGTTTCGAAAAGTTTTGGTCAGATTACATCATGAAAGCCGTGTTAATTGGATTACGGCATGATGATTAACGAGGATTTGCAAATACTGAGTACAATACCCACTACATCATTATATCTAACTAGATGAAATATTTCCTCGCANCTACATCATTATATCTAACTAGATGAAATATTTCCTCGCAAAAATATTTTACTTGTAATATAACAGCAAAAATATAATTTGCAGGGAAGTAGGCAAGTCGGCCAAACCGTGTAGATTTGATTTCAACACAGTAAAACCTTATTTTTTCCCCTACATTACACCTCTAAGGAATTGGCCAAGAAATCGAGATATGAAATGCATATGCATATAATGTGCAATGGAATTGGAAAATGATTTTGCATGTATGGCATTAGGCGAAGAATGAAACGACATTGAGTCACGCAAACGCAAAACGACCAGTCCCGTTATCACTCCAAATAAATCTTTGGCTCAATTTAGTTTGTAATAGCTGGTCAATGAGCAGCGAGAAACAGGACTGACAACAAGCACGGCATCATGGACTCGGAAAGGTAAGATTGTCTTACGCTGCCCCGTACCTATTAATCAGTTTCATACACCACTACTAATCTAATTAATCAATATTCTACTAAGAATGTTCTTGATAAATGTGTGTAGATATACTGGGCGTTTTTTAATGCCCGCACGTATATGAGAAATTACATGGGAAACACCATGGAAAAAAAGTTTCAGTTGTTAAGTTGGCCTGAACGATGCAATGACAACGAAAATTTTCCCATGTAATTTCCATGTAGGTGCGGGCATTAAAGAAAGCCCTGTGTATAATTAATAAAGGGTGGAAAAGTCGCTGTCGTCACTGAAGAGAAGCGTGCGAGAGGAAATGGGTGGAGGTGGGATTGTGGAAAGGAGGGACGGAGGTGAAGACGGTGGCGGCGAGGAGGTGATCAAAGGGGCGATTGACTACATCCTCCTCCCGCTGACCATGCTCGGAGTGATGGGACCCATCTTCGTCGTCATGTACATCGTCATGGCCAGTGTCGAGTTCAGGCTTCCTCCCAATATCCAGAGTGGGCGGCAGATGATGCTTCACCTTTTTGGATATCAGCAGTGACCACGCACACGAATTCAAACTGTTTTTTATCAAGTACTTTGTATTTATGTCATGTAATAAGGTACTCTATTTAATAAACACCCTGTATCTGTATACCAAGATTTTTCAATGGAAATTCTATGGAAAAATCTAGTTGTTGTATGTACAGGACATTCTTTAGGCGAAATTATATAACATGGGGAAATTTTCGTTATTGCACCGAGCTGACTGAATCGTATATCGCATCGTTTCCATACTAACCTTGATTTAATGCTCTCTCAAGTTAAACAAGACCCTGTATATGTATATTAGGAATTCAATCAATATAATATTACTAATACACTGAGCCAAGTCCACATTCTTAGAAACCATTACCAAACAGTCAAATAGGGGGAACAGTTTCGCACTATGGCAACCACTAATTAAGCAATTATTATGCAATTTTAAATAGAAACATAAATTATATACTCAAATAACAAATTTAGTACATGTAATATTTAGTTGGGACTGTTGGGATAGAGACAAGGTCGCATAAAAAGATCATACATATATTCAGCTCACTCATCGAAAACGGCATGAGCCCTTGTGTCAAACCAGCAATCAACCATTTTCAAACTCAAATATTATGCAAGTAATTAAACTGATCATGTGTACACCATGGCAACAATTAATTATTATTAGCAATTCAATTCCAACGGGATTAAAAGTTAAAAGTATTTAAATTCTTCAGAGTTGGCATAACATTATTTTGTGAGCATGAGAGAAACAAAGAGGGAAAAAGCGTGAGAAATAGCGCATAGAGTGCTGCGCCAAGTCTCACATCATCTGCACCACCACCACCAAACACACCATCATAATAACACATGTGTTATTGTTCCTCTCTCGAACACATCATCCATCAAAATCTAAACACTACTCCAAAAAAAGTCAGAATTTCCGGAATATCTTTCTGTCACTCCCACTCCAAACGTCAGAATTTCTTGTCCCTCCCACTCCAAACGTCAGAATTTCTGTCCCTCCAAAAGCGAGAATCCCTTCAAACCAGTGAAGCACACGAAAACAATGTCATCATCACTACCACAGAAGAAGGACCAACAACCGGACAGGATCGACGAGCTGGTGAGCTACCTGACGGACGCCTCAGTGACTGACCTCCCCGACCACCTGAAGACGTTCAAGTACGCGGACGGCTGGGACCCTGACAAGCTCGAGGAGCAGCTCCAGACCCACCCGTTCTTCATGACAAAGTTCCCAGAGGGGGACGAGCCAGTGCCACCCTTACTGGAGGCCTTCCAGCAGCTCAAGTACTCCGAGGAGGAGAACAGCCCGCACGAGCTAGCCCTGAACCACAAGGAGGACGGGATGTTCCACTTTAAGATTAGGAAGTACAGGATCGCTGCCACGTGTTTCACAACCGCCATGACGCACGAAGGGAAAAGTGAGCAACCAGACACAACCTTGACCGCTGTGCTCTACAACAACAGGGCCGCCTGCTCCTTCTACATCAAGAACTACAGGTCGTGCATTGCCGACTGTCACAAGGCGGTTCAGCTCGACCCCAACTATGTCAAAGCCATTAAACGGGGGATTGCCGCTTCCGAGCTGCTCTCCAGGTGGGACGACCTCGACAAGTTTATCCAGTACGGTGAGACACTCTGCTGCTGTCAGCAGCACGAGGATGACGAGGTTCTTAAAAAGTTCCTCCTGGACAAGAGGAAGGTGCTGAGGAAAGGGGTCAGCTCTAAGCTCATGGAGGGCAGGAAACGGGAGTTTCAGGATGGCGTTATCGCTCAGAAACACGAAGCCATTCTCGCTGCAGTCAGGAGCCGCGGGATCAGAGTCAACAATGAAGGGTTCCTCGAGTCTGACGCTGCGAATGAGGGAAAGGTCGTCACTCTGCGTAATCTTGATGGTGGTGGTGGTGGTGATGAGCTTTCCTGGCCCGTCCTGTTCATGTACCCCCAGTACAGCCAGTCCGACTTTATCGAGCAGTTCAGCGAGCTCAACACGTAATTGACACATTCTATTTTAACTCTCTCTAAATCTCTTGCTTTGAATAATAATTTAAAGCGAATTTGTGTCATTCAGATTCGAGGAGCAACTGAGAGAGATGCTGGAGGGGGAAGCCCCCCCATGGGACAAGGAGCGCGAGTACAGGGTCCACAACGTGGAGGTCTACTACATCAACCAAGGGTTCGTGTCCGTCCCTCTCCACTCGACCCTTCTCGACGTCATGAAGAGACAGAACTACGCCGTTCCTTCCAACGGAGTGCCCTCCTTCTTCGTACTCGCCAAGGATAACCAGTTTTGCCACATGTTCAAGGAACGCGTCGACATGGAGCAGTAGCACTGGATACACTGATAATCGAGGGGCGGTTTTTATTGGATTATGTAGCGTGTTTCTTATTGATCCAGAGTGTGTATATATTCTTGCAATGATAAAAATGGCATTTTCCAGCTGTTAAATAATAAAGACCCTGTTGGTTTATCAAATTTTCAGGTTTTGAATCCACATTACTTGCGATTAGTGGATGCACTCGGGGGGTTGGTGACATATTGTCGGTGACTTTCTTCGTACTCGCCAAGGATAACCAGTTTTGCCACATGTTCAAGGAACGCGTCGACATGGAGCAGTAGCACTGGATACAGTGATATTATCGAGGGGTGCTTTTTATTGGATTCACACGATTCTATATTTTTTGTAGCGTGTAGAGTGTGTATATATTCTTGCAATGATAAAAATGGCATTTTCCAGTTGTTAAATAAAGACCCTGTTGGTTTATCAAATTTTCAGGTTTTGAATCCACATTACTTGCGATTAGTGGATGCACTCGGGGGGTTGGTGACATATTGTCGGTGACAAGGGTTTCCTACGGGTGAATTTTCCACGATTATTTTTCCACACCGAGTTTTCCAGGTCTTAAAGTTCCACGGACAGGCTTTCCAGAATGTGGTTTGTTCCACGGAGAAAATTTCCACAACAATTATTTTCCATGAAAAACTTTTCCAATTTCGTTCCACTGACAGAATGTATTTATAATATTTGCCTATATGTGCCCCGTTCAGGGTTGCCTTTGTCATGTCATGAAGATCATCTGAAGATGCTTGCCTGTCAAATAAGAAATATACTATTAAAACTAAGGCATTCCTAAACTAATTCCTAAGGCAAAACTATAATTCATTAGCTAATTTGAATTTTAAGGTGGAAAATTTTTATTTCTTGGAAAATCTATAGTGTGGAAAATACGGACTGTGGAAAATATTTATTTATCGCCGAAAATATTTTTGTGGGAAAAACGTGTCGTGGAAATTTGTCGACATTGGAAAAATTTTAAAATGGAAAAAAGTCACGGAAAATATACCCGCGGAAAACCATTGTCATGGGAAAAATGTCCGATTCCTGCACTCGGGTAGCGAGAGATTAACATTCATTCTTGTTTTAAAATTTTTTCATTTCTGGGGAATTCTTGGATGGGGACAGGAAACTGCTTTCCAAACAAACACAGAATTTACGATGTGGCTATTTAGTTATATAGTTGTCATAACGATTCTACACTATCTAAAAAGCTACCTAAAAAATTGCAATAGACGGACAGACAAACTCGAGTATTTTTCCAATGAGTTCATTTTATTTCCTTGAATTAGCGTATCATGTAGAAGTTATCGTGTAGGTGAGAAAGACAAGGTGGTTTTGGACGGATATTATGGGAATAAATAGTATATTATTACGTTGAGCGAATCGACTAGATTTAAAACACAACGACAGTGTGTAATAATGAAAATATTTTTTAATCGGCTTTCTTGTCGAGTTCCTTTGACTTTTGCTGTCTGTTGAAGTACCAGGCGGAGGCGACCACCGCAGAGTTGAGCGTCACGGAGAGAGTGTGCTTCAGCAGGATCGTCGTGTCCTGCGTCACTGCCAGCGTTGTCACGATTCGCGCTAAACACAACATGAGTCATTATTAAGTAATTTACTTATTATTAGTGATTAATTGATTGGTTAGTGTGACATTACTGAGGCAGGTGTAGATGTTGATGGCCCAGCTAACGAGCGAGATGCTCCCGGCGCTCTTGGCTGTCCAGATCTGCTTCAGCTGGAGCAGCTTGCTGAACACCTTCATCGGCAGAGTGGCAGTCTGGCGAAAATAATAAGCCGTGAGCAATTTAACTTATTAGCATTTTCAGAGTTAATGTTGGTGAAATATAATTTTTTTTAAAAAAAAAAGTTGTAATCTAATAAAATAGTTAGAGTCCCGACAAGAAAGGCCTGGAGCACGAACGGATGGGGTATCCCGTAGCTGAGCACGTAGAAGATGAACCCGACAGCGCCGATGGCAGCAAACTTCTTGGTGGTCAGGTGGGAGTTGTACGAGTACACGATGAGGAGAACAGCAAGAGTCTGGATGCTCAGGAACGGGTCCTCCAGGTACGAAGACAGAGGGTACTCCCGCATCGCGTTGTACGACAGCGAGATCACGTACCTTCAGAAATACACCCGACTCTTTACTCCCAATTTATACATTAAAATCAGTATAATTTAAATGTTTTTATGACTTTACGTGAGTAGCTCGATGGCGAGGGAGCTCTCGCTGAGCCCCTCGACGCTCTTTGACCTGTAGATGAGCATGATCTGCGGGATCTTGCAGACGACGCACAGGAGCACCGTCGTCACGTCGCAGAACCACACCACGTAGTGCAGCAGGGGCGTCATGTTTCCTAAACTCTAAATATATTTTACTAAATTATATTATTTTATATTATTATTTTTTTGGGGTTTTTTGATTGAAAGGACCCGGGCAGGATGTTCTGAAAGATGCCACACGACCGTCGTCCCCAGGTGTTCGGGAATCCACACATCTCTTCTCTCCATATCGCTCTCTCTGGAACCTTGCCAGGTTTTCCTACATCAAAACGATTACGTGTAATAACATACACTTATCATCATCATCAGCTTTATCTCCAAATCAACTTGTGATAATCCTCGCTCGTACGTCGACCTCCTCCGGATTACTACTATTATTTATTTATGAAAAGTTTATTAAGCATAATCATAACATTTCCAGTGTATTAAATTGTCCAGCATAGCTAATTCCAGGGATGGAGAAGCACCCCAGCGAAACAAAGAGTGTAGGCGAGTGTGGTGAAGTTGGAGAATGTATTAGAGTGAAGTGAGCACAATATATGATATAGCCCATCCCTAACAAAACGGAGATAGATGGATGAATGTGAATGAAACGGAGACGAAGAAGAAGGAGAAGCACAGACACGAGCAGAGTGTGGAATCAACAGTATTAATATTGTGTCGAACATGCGCGTTTCTCTACATTGAAATAATACAGAGGAAAAAGGAGAGAGAGAGAGAGAACAAGAGTGTTGGATTGGATGTATATGGGATTTTTAAAAAGTGGGGATACTATTACATGAGGAAGATATGCAAGATTCTCTCTCCCTGACAGGTTTCTCCCAATATTCCTATATTATCATCATCATGCATGATGTGAGAGTGAGCATTGTGAACAGCAGTACAACAACATTCACAAGAGAAGACCAATTACTCATCCTATTCATTCATTCCTTTTTCTTCTTTTTTCATTTATCATCATCAACATCATCATCCCAGTCTGTTATTACTTGTCAATGCAATCACACATGTTTTCACAAAGCCAAATTTCGCAATGCAACTTAATCTAGGGGCGTCTTAAATTACTACTTTATTACTACATTATATACTCCCTTATTCCTCTATCCGTTTAATAATCCTCAGGTTAGTTGGTAGTCACTGCTCTCAAAATCATCTCCTTTTTTGGGCCTATTGTAAATCACTTTCCATATATATACGTTCTACTTATTTCTCATTCCTCGATTGTCTGGAGAAAGTAGGAACGAACGACTAAACCAACTATTACGCGTTATCTCTTTCAATCCAGTGTAAAAGTTTACTTATCATGACGCTGAGGATTGTTCCATGGAGTTTGGTTCAAAGTTGGGTTGTGGGAGGGGCGTCTTAAACTTGGTTCATAGTTGGTTTCTGATACGTTGGTTTAAAGTTGGTTCAAAGATGGTTTCTGAGACCATGGTTTAAAGTGGGTTTATAAGAACCTGGTTTAAAGCTGGTTTCTGGTATCATGACGCTGAGGATTGTTCCATGGAGTTTGGTTCAAAGTTGGGTTGTGGGAGGGGCGTCTTAAACTTGGTTCATAGTTGGTTTCTGATACGTTGGTTCAAAGATGGTTTCTGAGACCATGGTTTAAAGTGGGTTTATAAGAACCTGGTTTAAAGCTGGTTTCTGGGGACTAGGTTCAAAGTTAATTTTCGAGACCATGGTTTAAAGTGGGTTTATAAGAACCTGGTTTAAAGCTGGTTTCTGGAGACTGGGTTCAAAGTTGGTTTCTGGAAACTTGGTTTAAAGTTGGTTCCAGGGAAAGTGCTTTAAAGTGGGTTTATTAGAACCTGGTTAAAGGTGGTTCAAATAGTGATTATATAGCATGTTTCATAACTAACCTGTTTCACAATCTGATTTTGTATCCCCTACAGGTCAAGAATGTTAGGGAGAAGCGTGAATGTGAGTATCGCGGAGAGGATTCCGTAGCCACCCAAAAAAAAAAAATCTCCCCCACAAATAGAAAATTCGCGTGAGTTAACAGAAAGATGAACATAATGCGTAAGCTGTGGGTCTCATCATCATCCTCTTCATCATCCTCGTCACAACAACACAGTTCTCAGCAACAGCAAAGTCACCAGACCTCATCATCATCATCATCAAACATGAACACGGAGGGAGTGGATTCAGGTCACTACCAACACCACCACAACCAACAACAACACCACCACCACCACCAGTCTCAACAGCAGCAGCAGCAGCCACCACCTCAGTCAATCTCACTGGCGTGCATGCACCTCCGTAAACTGTACGGGGAGTACACGCACAAGCAGTGCGACTCTCTCCTGTACAACATGCTCCCGCTATTCTGCAAGCTGTTCAACAACCTCTCATTCACCGAGCTGCACGACCGCTTCCCAGAAACGCTCCACTTCACCTCCTCGATCTCTCGCCTGCTCGTGCTCGAGCTGAGAAAGAGGGCGACAAACTCCGCAACGACGGAGGCGGCGATCGCGATCGTGGAGTACCTGGAGCCGAGCTCAGAGCAGGACGAAGAGTCCCACGGGTTCATGCTCGTCAACACGATCAACCTGTTATCCTGCACGGACGAGCAGGTGATCGAGATCATGTGCTCCAACTCGGTCCCAAGCACGCTGGTCAAGTGTCTCTACTTGTTTTTCGACCTCCCTCCTCCGCAGAACGAGCACGAGGCGAATAGGGACCTCGTCCAGAAGGTTTTCGTCCAGGTTCTCATCAGACTTTGCTCCCACGCCTGCGTCAGTGAGGAGCTAGCCAAGAAGGATGACCTGGCGCTCCTCTTCTCCTGCGTTTCCAGCTGGTGCGGGGACGCCAATCGCGCCTGGAGAAAGTGCGCCGGCGATGTTCTCATGTCCGTCAGCACTCACGGGCTCAGCCCCGTCGTTCTCTCATACATTCACAGTATGTTCAAAAAAAATT
>JAANSN010005138.1:0-13120 GCA_036850665.1 Dicranocentrus wangi | reverse complement strand
CCTGTGCCATAGTAGCTGCCAAGGATTACCTTCAGAATGGGATTGTCCCTATTGCTCATCCTGGGAACGATAGAAAAAAGCAAGGTAAATGTTATTTCTTGTATAAAAAATAATCATGGGTCAATCACGTTGTACATACTTTGTTTCATCAAAAAACTAACCAAATTTGCCGGAGTGGATAAAGAAAGTCCTGAGTATACAAGGCATAAAACCGAGCGGATATGAGTGGAATCTTGTTCTCGTACTGGGGCATACAAACACCCAACACTGTTGCGAATATTCTCCAATTGATGTCGACTGCCCAATTAAAGGAATATTCCAAGTCCGCCTTTTCCTGCATGTACAAGTCCTCCACGTCAAAATGAGCATCGGTCCCATTATTGGCGAAATGCTTTCGTAGAGTAATGTACATTGGTCGGTCTCCTTCCTATTTATAAAACATGAACATAAAACATTCCTTGTTAGCTGAACATGGATGTTAATTTAGAAAGTGAATATCATTGTCATCCCATTACCTCATTGTGCCAAAATTCCATGGGCGTGATTCTTGCACTGCAGTCTTCCAATGCAGTCTCGATCATATCCCAAAATGGATCTCTCCCACGAAGTGTTCCATTGGTATTTACGGTAGTTTTATCGGCCTGCATAGATTGATTCATCATACTATACGTCAAATTGTAAACTTTGTCTTGGTAGAGATGATCAGCAGAGTATAACCGGGATCCATTTATGGGGTACGTCAAACCGGTTCCTTGTGGGTCAGCTAAAAGTTTATCGTAAGAACCCTGAATTGAAACTATCGGATTGCAATGTAACGAAGCTACAATCCATCTTATGTGTATATAGATAATTTCTTACACAACAAATACCCCTTGACGATTCGATTGATTGCTATCGGAAATTCGTCACTGATATACGGGCACGCCTTTTTAAATACTGATTCCATCAAGTTAAACACCTTATCTCGCCAGATATCTGTATCCAGAAAGGTGGCACCTTTGCCCACTCGATTCTTCAAAAGCTTACAGGTTCGATCCGACTTTGGCTTAATGCCACTACAAGCCACTGCAAAAACGTAAAATATCATGCATTTTTAGTCTAATATGCTTCTTAACAAATCAGCAAAGTTTTATTACAACCTTTAAGAGATGATAATGGAAAGCAAGCCCTCCCTCCATCCGTGTAATCCGGTGTCGTTGCTCCAGCCTTTAACTCATCTGCTATTTCAATCAAAGTGTCTGCAAAGTACTTCGTCATTAGGGACCCAGCATTGGGAACTACAACGGGCTCATGCGCTTTCTCCAATGAAGTAATTGCTGTTTCCAACTCGGCCAATGCCTTTTTCATCAAACTCTTGTACAATTTGTATCTTGCATATAGCGTTTCAGCTTTTGAAATCTTGGGTCCAAGTTCAAGGCTCTTCATTCGAAGACGCTCACTTAATGCAGCAAGGAGTTTTGTTTGGTCTTCGTATTCTTTGACCAGAACTGGATTGTAAGGTTCAAATCGCCTGTCGTATTTCTTCTGAGATAAAGTTTGTTGAGTCGCAATATACATCCTGGCCGTTACATCCAAGGTGTAAGTTGCATCATCGAGCACGATCGGCGATTTGCTGAAGTCAACTGTTGGCAGAGGTGGTGCTGGTGAAGCAACTGGTTGAGTCAAGTCCGTTTTATAAATATCATCCCATGCTTTCTTGACGTCGTCCTCAATAATTTTTGTGTGTCTGTATTGAATTATTTACTAATATATTACATCGTGCAGCAGAATACGTCTCACAGAGAATACGCTTTAGGTAATTTAATCTTACTCCTTTAACTGTACGTAGGCCTGTTTTAGCGGCCACAAACTGTACTTCATTTTCGCTGATTTTAGCGCAGCTTCGGCTTTATCAATATCCAATTGGACAGGTGCCGCACCACCACCAGGGCCCGCTTTTGCTTTATCTAAATCTGTAACTGCATCATTCACAGGTTTAATCGCATCATCATGCTTTTGAATAGCCCAACCCCCCTCAATATATTCGTCGAATCGAGTCTTTCCAGGTCCAGCTGGTGAACTTGGATCTACTGGAAATGGTGATTGAACTGTAGTCTTCCAAAATTCCGGGTCTGTAGCGTCTGGTACGTATTCTTTTTCCTTCGTAATGTCAACAGGCGCGGGGCTAGCGGGATCTTTACCAACATGCAAGTCATTATATCTTGCAGTAATGATACGCAACTGTTCCGCAGAAAAATCGGGATAGCGAAGACATCCCACAAAGCGCATTTTTCGATCATTAAGTAACGCTGTGTACACCTCGTCCGCAACAGGAATTAATGTCGCCTCAACGTATTTACTGGCGTATTCTGATTTTGACGCACTGAATCGTGGAATAATGCGGGAACCCGTCTCAATTTTCAAGTTTTCATTTGGTGGAAGTAAATATGTAGAATTGACAAAGTCAAAGGGATTCTCTGGCGGAGCGGCGCTAGGAGCGGCTGCTGGTTTATTTAAAGTTATGATTCCTTTTTGACCTAGCTTCCTTTGCGCGTCTAACTGACAAAACATGGGCGGCTTGTCTTCCGACGGAGCCGGAGAGGCACCGGGGGCAGGTGCAGGTGGAGATGGAGGCACAATTCTGACTCGCAGCCGAGCCCTTTCTACTCCTTTCTCTATAAGACATTCCCCTTCGGTGCCAATCATAAGTAGGGATGTAATGTTTATATAACCCTTGTATAAACTGTCATACATTGGAGCTATAAACATTTGAAGGGCTGGACGACGATAGTCAGTGGGATGACCAATGAGAAGTATTGACAAAAGCTAGTTAAAGAAACGAATCATAACAACTATTAATGCGTGGATTATCATGAAGCCAGCCGTTATACCTACTTAAGAAGGCGGCCTTTATTATTGTTGCCAAAAAATCCAACTCCAGTAAGCAATATCACAATTTGTTCTCACGGTCTTTCTAGGTTGGTCGATCCCCATCGTGGTACATGTGGGATTGTACAGCTCACAATGATGCGGAGCCCAGTGGAGTTCTCCGTGTTCGTAAACTTCATTACGTTCTTTGTTGGTTTTGGCGTAATAAAGCATCACTCTTAAAGTCCGGAAAAACATCAATGCATAGACATATAATTAAATAAAATGTTTAGAGTCGAAAATGCATGCTAATCTTACAATCCATTGGTGCAAACGTAAATATCCTTCAGTCCATTAACATCTATAAAACCCGGTCCTCGGTCCCTGAGCAAGACTCCGTCCCTTCCCTTTTGGAATACTCTTACATAGGGAGTGTAAAGGGTCTCCGGTATGCAGAAAGGATCCCATTGTGACACGGCGTTGATTATAGAAATTACTAAGCACAAATTTAAAACTATCAATACCACAACTTTTTCACAGCACGACGACCCCATGTTGTGAGCAAAAATACATTTAGTTACCACTCTCCAATAAGGATTGGTCAAGTGAGAAACCACATACAGGTAATTGGGAAGGGTACGTCAAAAGTGAAATTTATGTGATTTCACTTAAGACAAACAGCATTGTTTTCAACCCAATGTTCTTATTTACGAGTCATGTTGTTTTTTGTTAATCAATTGGGTAGAGAAACAATGGCTATATGAGTAAGAAAGACAATCCAAATAAATTCAATAGCATGATTTGGATATTCCATAATGCCCTGCATAGTTGCATACTCACTCATCAGTCAAGTAGGTACAGATTATCACGAGTGCATGATTTTTATGTCTGTCTCCCTTAATATTAATGCATAATATTTGGCCAATATTGAAATCCAGAATCTACAACGTATAAAATCGCATCGCAATGCAATTTACCCCATGAATTCATATACTTTCGACCTTCACAAAGTATATGTTGACTCCGTTAAAAAATCAGTAAAGGGGAGTAGTACGCATTGAGCCAGTCTGAAAATTTATTAAATTCCATCGTCCATGCTCCTGCTGCCTCTACATGTTTCACATGCTCGGTCGATGGGAAACGGAAATAAAAATAATTACGGAATTTCACTTTCATCATTAACGTTCATAACGAAATGCTGTCCATGACGGGCTATAAGCATGTACCACCATATATTCCACGAAGATTTAGCAGCCACTTGCCACTTCTACACTCCATGAAATCCAGACAAGAACTGAATACTTTATTCCGTACACAACACCACCCGTCCGCCAAAATCAGATGAATGCCCTCACAAACACCCGCTCTCCGACTTCATCACCAGAGAGTGAGATGCGACGGAAGAGAGGAAATGGCTCAAAAATTCATCCCCATTATTATTACTATTAATACGATTATGGTTTTCATGATGAACCCAAAATTGAGATATTTTCTGCTGGTTCAAAGTCGAGAATTAAATGAAAATGGAGATGGTCCGGGAAAATCTTCGGACACTGCCTCCAGCAGCAACAGCCCGGCCTCTGAACCCATTTAACGAAAACGAAATTACTGTATTCGCAGAAGCGTGCTAATACACACTCGCGGATAATGGCCGTGCCTTCGTGTGCTGCATTCCAACTGCGCCGCTTTCATGGAATTTTTTCCGAATTATTCCGTGTCGGTAACAACACACATCAAATAAAACGCAAAAAGTACAGGTTTATCCCGGGGACACCGATGAATGCAGGATGTTGTCATCACGGGGCAATGAAAAATCGCTGTGCGTCCATATTTCCTGGAGAGCGATAAATTAAGTAAAATGCTTGATGAAAAGTGCTTAATGTGCTCATGTTTCCTCCTCGTGGAGTCAAGTTTCAAGTATTCCTCATGTCATAATTATCCAGCAGTAGTGTACACGTAGAGGACGTACATATCGTTCGTGTCACAAAATGTGTATTCCATGCTGCAGATACGATGTTTTGTGGGTCCCGCAAATGGGATATATATTTTTTTCCAGTGCTGGAGAATCCCTGGTGGTGAGCAAAAAAACCCCACTTTTTTCCAACTCTCACTCATCTCATCATATAGTTTACGGATGAAAATCTATTTGAGTATATATATAGCATATGCTTTATATGGGTACGTAAACTGATTAGATTTTATTGCCGAAAGCGAAAAACTAGCATTATCAGCAAAACTAGGGTTCAGATGCAAAATGCTCGCCCATTCCTAACCACTATATTATCCGTTTTAGATTGGAGGCAAGGCTCTTTCCGTTGTTGACCCTGGCTTAACTTGAGAAACGCAAAAAAAAAGAGTTTCATCCCTACAAACTAATATAGGGATATCCTATAAGGTCTGGGCGAATTGATTATGATGATAGGTGAAAGGGTTGCGGTTTGGTGGGGGAAACGAAAAGTGAATCTGTATACATTGAATCCTGCTGAAGAAGATATGGGTAATATGCACCTATCTTTAAGAAATCCTTAGTCTACACACCACCTTCACAAGTCGATGCACACGCACGCAAATGGGAATGTTTTGAAGAAAAAAAAGTAGAAGAGGATATAGGAATAAGGGAAAAGCCTCAAGTTATTTATTTCACGATATGACCTCTCGTCCGTAAACTAAGGTTTGTGCTCGGAGATGAGAATGCTTGGATGACATTTGATTGCTTCTCCTCCCCTTTTCTCCTGAAAACCGTACGCCAACTCCAATTTACCTGTGTGTCCTCACTATCATAAATGTCTTTTTTGCCTGGAGGAGTTTTTGTTCTCGACTTGCTCCAACTTTTCCGTATCTGATAAATGATGAAAATAGCTACAACCTTACGTCCCTCTCGATCTACCTATAGGAGCACACCATCCATGACATTACATTCCTCCAAGAGCTCGCAACTCCAACCAGAGTGCAACTAGATACCTGATACTCAGCCTTACTGCTTGAGACATACTCCGACAGTAGGATGACGAGACGATGAGTTTTTACCTCCCCTTGAATTTAATACTGAGGCAGAAACAAGGTTACCACCAACCACCACCCACCCTCCATTCTCAACCGTTCCTTTAACATTTTACTATAACCTACGTACGTACGTACGTACTTACATCCACAGGAAGATATAAGTACAAGACTATTAGGTATATACATGTGTGGAAGCATTTTATCTTTCACGAGTTTAAAAAGCAGGGACACCCGAGGAAGCAAGAAATCCCGGGTGAAGCAAAAAAAAGACTAAATGAGAAAAAAACTTTTACATTCCGCTCGAGATGCTTTAATTCGGCAAACATTGAAAACATGCATCGCTTCGAAATAGGACCTCACTCGCGTCTCTTTCCTTTCCCAACATAATATATATTTTCTCTAACTACTTCAAACTGTCATGCATTATCCATTACGGTGCTCGTTGAGACATATTGCTCTGGTATGGACTGGAGCCCCCTGCTTCCCCTCCCTGCCCTGCTGCAATGCAATAAGAACTTGCAATCTGACTCCGTCTCCTTACAACCATGTTTGCTTGGGAAAAAAGTATAAGGTGACATGATGACATGTGTGTGCGGTCCGTATGGTTTTAGACCTTATCATGCGGAGAAAAAGCGAAAAAGATAGAAAAAACTACTGGTATAAAAATGTCCTATTTCTCCGTTTCTTGTTTTCTTCCTCACAGTCAGTTGGAAATTGGCATTTACCAAAGTTTAATCCTGATGACAAGCATACACATACCCCAATATTTACATTCTTTCCTGTGTTACTTACCCACTAAAAAGTAGGTCCACGGAACACATGTTATTTCGCCGTCTAAACTCTGTGGGTCTCTTTATATGTGTCTGATTTGTTGCCAAAAGTTTGTCTCTGTGGATGGAGTGAGGAGCTGAAAGGTTGAAAAGTAGGTCAGACTGGTCACACGAGGCAATTGATTGCCTTTAAAACGAATGGAAAGTGGACATGTAAACAATGAAATGAATGAGGACTAGGAATCAAATCAAAAGAAGCAATTAACTATATCTCAACAAAGCACGTAGCTATATATAAAAACTATTTACACAGAAGCAGAAAATGGAAGAGTTAGACCTTGGATTCACAGAAGGAAACAACTTTTCATTATGTCCTTTTCCCCCGGAAACTTTTAGTTCGGCTAAAATGCATGTTTTCTATAGATTTTATTTTCAGAGAGTGTGGGATGGATGATGAAACACTGAAGGTAAAGTTAACTTTAGAATTTCAGGAGAGAAAAAATATATGAAAAAAAACTTGATAAAAAGCATCCGCTTTTGATGCACTACGGAAAGTTGATGAGATAAAAAAGGGGAAATGTTGTGCCAGGTGACATTACGCGTTATTTTTACGTAACACCTTTTCCCATCTTCCGCATACTGCAATATTGATGATGATGCTTCCCGGTCGCCGTATATGTACATATCTAGCAAAATTATAGGGACGAAGCCAAAGGGAATAAAGAAAAAGGCTCCGGTATATAAAAGGCAGGAGAAAAGGTCGAGATTGATTTAACACTTTTTTAGAATGAGTTTTCCCATTTTATGAGCCCATACAAGGTAATATTAGGAGTAGGTAATCTTCACAAAATAGTGTTCTTAAGGAGTCGTTATCGTCAGAGTTTCCCCCTTGTGAAAATCATAATGCCCGATTTGCGTGTATCCATCATGAATCTCGCTGGAAGAATTGCTTTAAAAATATATTTAGCGGAATTCTGTGATATTCTTATATAGCTATCCAATCACGATGTTATGATATACTTATGATATTATCGTCGTAACGGCTTCACCATTCACATCCCGGTTGCATCTCATCAAAGATTTTTTTCTCCCAAGGTGCACCCTGTCTTACTCAATCTTAAACATTCCTTTGGCTCGCTCAAGAATATATCATTCTTATGTAAAAAGTTATATGCACCGCACGCGCATTTTATTTGCATGAATTCATCCCCACTTTATATTATCATCCCACACGACACCGATGATATGATATACAAATGCCTTTGGGGTAGGAGGAAAAAAGGTGTAAACCAACAGCTGGCAAGACCATCATCTTTCTTCCTCCTCACTCTCGTTCTCAATCAAAATGAAGATTTTTTACGACACTAGAGATTTCACCCTCCCTAGATATCGTCATCTGGTTGGGTGGAATCCTCCTTGCAACCAGAAAATAATACTACCTTTTTCCTCCCTTCCCTTCTTCTCGCTTCCGCTTTAAAGGATGCACACTTTCCTCCACAATTTTAGTATAGAAAATGGAGACGAACTGGCAAAGTCAGCATTTAGTATGGGCGTCTGCGAAGTTTGTCTTTAGCGTCCATTTCTCCAAGGCACTCTGTTAAATCCGTCACTCACTCCGGTTTTATTATGTACTCCGTTCAATTGGTAAATATCGATCTTTTTCTTCCCCGGTTTAAAAGAAACTATAGCGTTCCCCAAAGCTTCTTGTTCCTCTCAGACGGGCGGGATGGGTATTGGGAGATGATGTGACAAAAGTGCTTTATACATTTCTCCGGTTTTTATTGCGGGAGCATTCACTCTTTAGCCATTTACATATTATGAAGGTTTCTCCACCTCATGTTTTCTTTTAGTCATTCATATCGGAATATCGTAGAATTATATATAAAAAAATTGATATTGATACGGACAAGTAAGTATATTCGTTTTGTGAGAGGATCGTCAAAAAAGTTTTTGGCTGGGGGAAGCACATCTTGTTTTTTACGAAGGCTGAAAAGTAAAGCAAAATCAGATAAAAGAGGAAGACGTATAAAATTGCACTTTTGCCAGGCGAAGGATACAGAATTTTTTGTATATAGTTTTTACGATCAAGTATTACTCGTGTGGTTTGTCGATGAACTCAAGTCAACTAAAAAGCATGTTCATGTTTCCGTCTTTCTGATTTCCACTTACGCACCATGTAATCCAGTGACGAGGAGCGAGTGAAGTGTATATGCATGGTCACACAAGTGGGGAATTTTCTTCCGGGATGTTGTTCATTACGTAATGGCATTGTCCGTTTTTTATGTGCAAAAGATTGTAATCTGTAAAAAAAGGAACAAGTGGATGAGGGATTCCATATCAGGAGGTATCCTTGTTGTCGACAACACGTCGCGCCTTTGATAGCTCAAAAGATTTAGATCGCGGAGTAGCGGAGTGGGAAGACATTTCGGAATATAAGGTCTACAAACAAATTTTGTTCTGACTAAACGGCTAATACATATACCCGACGGGCTGGAAACACGAAGACTGACGAATAGTCTGTAATAATAATTTTCGTCATTCATCATCATGAATATTTTAAATAATGTTGGATAACTCGTTTCGTTTCCTAAATGTTTCGAAAATACTACTAATACAATACTTCAGTACTCCGCTATTCGACTACCTTTTTTTTACAAAGTATTATTCAAATGAATTAACCGGAAATCAAAGATTTTTCTCTTGCTGTCAGAATCCCTTCCTCGTGAATCCATTCGGAGATTTAAGATTCTTGTACATTCACTGTTGTATCTGATGACTATGCATAGGGTTATGAGAATGGATCGCTGCTTTCAGAGGACAGGCGCATGCGCAGAGACTTTACTCAGCAAGTCGTACTTTGCTCCTGGAACGACACTTTTTTCATAGAAGACCACTTTGCATGCTCGTCAGTTTTTCAAACTTCTTAATTGTCCAACTTTATGGTTTTCCAATTAGTTTTCTCAATGGTGGAGCTATATCGCGACCTACTGTCCTTACTAGGTGTCCGGGCTTGCGGGCTTGTGGTAGGTTTGGACATGGTTTGTACTGTCAAACTTCAAGATAATTTGGTCGGGGCTCGAAGGACCATTAGTAAAAACCAAAATTGCATTCTTTATATCTCGGCCTTTATAACTTCAAATCCGACATAACTACGGAAGTATTACATATCTAGTAAACTTTTTAAATAGCAATATACAAAAAAATTAATAACCGACTCTAAAATTGCTTTCAATTATCTACATCTCAAATCCAGCTTATGCCTTGTTCAACAAACCCAGTAAATGCCTATAATGCAACTAGATCGCTACAATAATTTTTCCTTCTCTCACCGACACTTGTCATTGTGACATATTAAAAGGAAGACTTGCTACTCGCCTCTCTCTCTCTCTCTCTCTCTCTCCACTTCACTTCCTCACTTGTCCGTTTTTTCTTCCATTTCCCACTTTCCCCGGGAAGAAAAGCGGAAAGGGGGAAAGGGACGAAAAAGGAATCGAGTCCGCACGGGCAAAGTATGGTTGCGTGATCCATCTCAGATGTCACCCTCAAATCTCATTTTAGTTAACTCAAGCTCATAAAACAAGTTTGTTTCTTTTATGGCCCTTGTCAAAGAGATTGGTCCCTGAGCGCCTTCCACTTTTAATATAGGCAAAGATACAACGTGCGCCGCACACTCACTCAGGGAGATCCTACCGTTTTCGTCCTCTTGGGCTCGATGCTCGACAAAAGTCTCGTAAAATACTCCATTAAAAATTTATTCGGGAAAGATGTGCGTCGTCAGACGGGGACGTGGAGAACAACAAATATTATACGTCGAGATATAAACTTACATCCTGTTTCCCTTATCATCGAATCCCCACCTTCATTGGGCAAATGCAACATGTTCCACAAAAGTGAATAGGGAAAAAGGGGGATCCAGGATATAGTAATCAGTCATTCGCGTTGAGATTATGGACGGAAAAGTTGCTGAGATTTTGAAGAGATAGATGTAGAGATTGAAAAGCCCATAGTGTGTCCCCCGGATTTTACTACTTTCGAAACGACACAGGAAACCGGCGGCGGGGGAAGTGAGTTCATCAAAATTAGAATTGCCAGATGACAATTTTTCTCCTTCAGGAAACTCCTATGGGGTAGTATTGTTTATTAAGATCAATGATGCTTTCCCTTCGACAAAAACAAATTGGTTGTTTGTGTTCCTCCTCAATCAAAATGTACAAACCTCGTGGAGCGGACAAGTCCCAGAACAGAAATCCCGCTAAAATATATGACCATCAACATTCATCATGTTTCATTAAAAGCTTTGTGCTCTACATCGTCGTGACTTACATTTCAGTTTTCACTTGAAGTCTCCCTGGTGGTGTGTTTCTAGGGATTGGATCTCATTACTCATAATTACCTACCCAATTTCAAGTATGCTTTCAAAGAAATATTGCATTTTCACTTGTTTTAAAACATCCATCAACTAAATGACGTTTCTTCTTCTGCACCACGAACATCATTAATACTCACTTTACAAGTCATGATGCCAACCTTGAGCCCAATTTTAATCATTACTGAGCAACTTGTTTGTGTTCCAGATTTACGCGATATGGGGGAAGGGTTGGTCCGCAAGAGGAACAAAGTTAGTAGCCTACATCCTCCATCGAGGACAAAAAAAATCTCAAGAAACTTCTGTTTTTTTTGCGCAACCCTGACAAACTCTGTTCTGACTTGACTAAAAGGTTTTGCCAATTAAACTATATCTCACAGAGCATTCCAGTCATTAGGGGTAAAATGTCCCAATAACTTTCCCAACAATTTATTGAAGCATCATCTCTTATTCAAAACAGTGGAGTAAAAAATAGGGCAAATACTCAGTCTCAAAACCATTAACTTTTTCGAGGGAACAACGCAGCCAATTTTTTTGACAGAGCTCCAAGAAAAGTACGAACGGGAGAAAAGTTGGTGAAGTAGATGTATATCTGGTAATAATTCTAATAATAAAGATGGCCCAACGAAGAGGACCCCATTGTATTCCATAATGCTGTAAGTGTGTGTGTGGTGGTGGTGTTGCCCAGAGTGAAAGTGGTGGAGTACTATTTTTGCAGCGGTGGTGGTTACTAGTGGCTCAGTTTCCAGCACCCAAACCCCGATTTTCTGCGACACAATAGGGAGGGCAAGTGAAGGGGAAAGGCAAGTGAAGTGAGCAGAGGAGTGAGAACAGGATTTGTTTCCATTCTATGAGTCTTGTACGAAGGGAAAGTTGTGTAAAGTGAGAGACTCAGTGAGGCAAGAGGAGTGGATGAACAGAGAGAAAAGGCGTAATGTGTGCAGTCTCGTTCGAAGATGACGACGAAGCTGATGCTGATGATTCGGTGGGATGCCAGTAACAAGGAAAACGAACAGTTTTAGAAGTAGTAATGAGATGCAAAACTCGTAAAAGTTCCATTAGGTAATGACGGTGGTAATTTGGCCAAAAAGGTCTCATTCCACTTTTCTCTCGCTCACCCAGCCGCGTACTCACTCTCTGTCTGCTAAGGGTTACGTTACACACTGTAAAAACTTTAACTTGGCTAATAATAATAGATACAAGTGGTAGGGTTGAACTAACAAAGCTCATTCAATCTGCTCTCGCGACTAGTTTCCTCCCGATGGGAAAGGAAATGAAGCTAATCCCAAATAAGAGCCCATCAAGAAACATGTAAATCTCGTCAACAAAGCCAAAAGAACAAATCCATTCGGATTAAATCCTGACAACTTTATCATTTGCATGGAGTCTTTGCCTTTCCCCCATTTCCAACTCGGCCCAACACATTTCCAAAAGGGGAATACATACTATATGCATGAACACAGAAGACAGAGCACGGTCGACAGGATTTTATTGGTGTCACACAAAACTACACCGTCACAACTTCTTGTCAACTTCACTTTAATCTCTGTTGTGACATTGGGAGCTTCGTTCGGAGCGACGAGAGCATGCATGAGGTTCTTAAAGAACAATAAAAACCGGACGGCTAGTATAGAATCCTGTCATTTCACTTTTTATTAGCTTTCTTTCCAATTTTCCAAGCGAGATTCGATTCTCTAATTACAAGTGAAAGTGTAGCGGGATTGGAAATATGGAGGGAGTGGAAAGATATTATTTTTTAACTACGTCAGATTGGAATGAATACCGAGTTTGTTTACTGTAAGCTAGTTAGCTATAATTACATGAGGGTATATAGTATGGATACTTTAGCTCGATTTTATTCGTTTGAAAGCAATAACTTTTATGACAGCTTTTAAGCTGAAGGCGTGGGTTGGAAGGTTGGAAAAATACGGTTAACTCCAATTATTATTATTCCCCTAGTGCCCATTACCCAGATCGAACTTTCATGACCATGTCCACCACGTGCAAATAGTGGCGTCTCATGATGTCCGTGAAAATTCACAATTATTATTCATACCTGAATAATTTGCAGCTTCTCGTTCTCAGCAATCTACAGGAAGATTCATACACGTTTCAAGAAGAATTCACGAGTGAA
>JAANSN010005137.1:0-13120 GCA_036850665.1 Dicranocentrus wangi | reverse complement strand
TACTGTATATATATATATATATATACAGATTATACTGATTGAATCCCAAAATATTCTTCGTTTTGAATTTCAGGGTGCATTTGTAAAAACCGATTTCTCCTTCAAGGTATATTTCCCATACGATGGAAAAGTGGAAGACTGTCAAATTCCAAGTGTTTAACCTGATGCATTATTCACAAGGTTGTGTCGTGATCTATAACTGCATGCCCATTATTTTTGTTAGACTGAATTCTGCTTTAAAGATCGACTGCGATTATACGACTATGAATTGGTGATTGAATTTATACAATTAAAATAAGCCTATCGGTTAGCGTTAGCACGGAAATCGCTACAATGACTGACTTTCCGAATCCGATCCACTTTTGTATGATGTTCCCCTAATAATACTAATGAGCCGAGGTTTTGCGAGAGCTTTCATTAGATTCATGAGTAATAGAAGATATATCCTACTTCCTGTACTTACTATGGTACATTCTCGCGGTACCGAACGGAGGAGGAAATATGCTGGATTCTTGTTGGCAGATGTCGTATAACTCCTCTTGGGTATATCACTTTTTCAGAATTCCAGCATAGGAAACCTATTCAATACACGAAAGTCGGAAAAGTTTGCCGTCGGGGTTTGGTTCAGCGGATTAAAGAATTTTATAACGAGTTCGAGGAATCAGCCGTTGGTTAAAATTAGAATTTAACGGTCAAAATTTTTGCATTTAACCGTATTTAAAAATAGGGCTTTAAATACTGGGCTATGAGATGCCTAGAATAACTGTAAGTATACAAAATTTTAAATTCAGATATTAAAAATTTCAAGTTTTAAATGTACGTGATGATGAGATTGAAGATGGGAGGATGACTATGAAAAAATTAATAAAAATATGTCTTGTTTACGCCACTTCTTTAAAGCTATAACCTTTAACTTTACATTTTAATGCACTTGTTAAGCATATTCATCCTGTTTTCGAGTTCTTCGTGCTATCTTTATGAAATTGGTACAATCAATGGGATAAACTTTTTGGCATTTATTCATTAATTAGTAGTATGACTAGTATGTACTTCAAGGAGTAGCTGGAAAAGTTGCTAGTTACTTCAATTTTAAGTTTGTGTTAGTAACATTGTTTACAGTTAGGTAGCAATTGGTCTTCGGAATTAGTGCTGCGTTGCACTTTCATGTTAACATAATATTATTATTTCGGTCGCCAGCATCAAAAGAAATAAAGCCTCTGCACAACACATGTAGATATAGACATTATAGCGAATATAGGTGAAAAATAAAGTACAAAGCTGTTATAAACATATAATTTCAATCATGCATGCGTGCATTATTTGTACATTCTGAGAAAATCTCCAAAACAAAAGACAAAAAACAATTCTTTTCCTTTCTATGAAATGCTTTCTCTTGATACTGGCATGATGTATGTCAGAAGGAATATGGTACATGGCACTAATGGTACAACCGTACAACTATATTTTCCCCCTTTTAAAGCTATTGCTTTTACTAATACTGAATGCCGAATACGAGTACTTCTTTGTTGGGCAAAATCCTGTCCAAGACTCGTTTCATTAAAAAACGTCATCCGCCACATCCTCTCATCTAGTAAGTCGAAATGAGAATTGACTATAGAGTTAAGTACAACTGTACTTCCTGTTAGGCTAAAAGCTATTGCGACGCGAGCACACGCTTGATTGCAAGTTGCAATTTCAATTGCAGCAATTCAACCTCGGGTTTTGTTCTATCAGCCCGCACCGTCACCCTCCCGGTTGGTGGTCATTTCCCACTTTTTTTTAATGAGATAAGACGAAACAGAATATTCCTCTGGATGTCGTTATGCATTTAATTGTGGGGAACCGTGGAAAAGGAGATGCGTCCATGTATGTCAGCAAAGTTAGTCTGCACTAGTGTTTTCGTAAATAATCGGGGTGAACCTTGTCTTGCTATCATGAAAAGAAAGAATTTAGATTTTTACTTGCCTCTGAACTACTTGGAAGTATAAATAAAGCATAGCAGTTCGTACTAATATTTCGCATCCCTGCATTCTCGAACCCATTTATCCCCGTATGTCAATAGGTAGGTGTGCTAGTTCGTATTAATCGTATTTGTGTGTGTGAAGTGAACATAGGTTATGGTGAACCTATGGTGAGCTATGTTGCTGATGTATGCTTCAAGAATATACGATATCTTACAATTAGATAAACCGTATTTAAACGGATTAGATTTGGATTGTATTTAAACGTGATCTGTAAGAGTAATTTTTGGTAAAAGTATTTGTATCATTGGATGCACGTTTTCACTTGGTTATTTGAAATTCTACACTTGAGTTATTGCAGTACTGTTTCATGTTCTTGTGTTGCTTTTGTTTGGCGCACGAATTGGCAGGGAAAACGAAATTTGGCTGAAATAACAGTTTAAGGCATTTCGTGTAAAATCCAAAGTCCTGCCTGTACGTCTTGACAGAGTACATTATCTCATGTATCCCACGGAAAACCAGTAAAGCGGAATTAAGGAACTCTTTCAGCTCGGGATTTCCCCCTTATCTTCCCAGACCATGAATTTGATCACTGTGGTCTGCCTAAAAAGGCAGAAATTACGGGTGGAATTTGTTTTTTGTACAGTTTTATTGGCATTACATGTAGTAGCAAATTACTGAGACATTGATCGTGACACAGTATACTGAAGGTGCAGAGGTTACCTGTTACCCATACTGTATTTAGTGGCTATAAATATGCATTCCACAGTTATGTGCAAAACCCAGTAGTAGGAAGAGATCAAAACCAACACTATTAGTTAGTGCATTCATCCGAACTCTAACGATAAAAAACGGTCCCACAACCATTTTTTCATACAGTTTGCATCATGAAAGAGAATTTAGGACGCCGTAGTTTTTTAGCCCTTAAGCCAATGAACTAAACTTGCAGTTCAGAACTTCGACTTCCTGGAGGGTGCTCCACGGCAGCTCATATTCCAAAAGCGTAGAAAAACTATTTAGTGAACTTTGCATTTCGTCATGGCTGATGCTTTCCAGATGATAAATTGGCAGCAATAGCTTGCCTACCTACCTATTAAAATTTTCAATCCCATCATTTCTTCGTAATGATCAATTTAGGATAGTTATCGATAAAGTAGTAATATTACTTTTTTGCAGTATAATTTTTGTCAATTTTATGCACGTGTGACTTTCGTAAGACATCATGAATTCCTTCTCCTACAATTTGAACTACGCAAATTTTACCTGCTTGCTCATTCCACTGCAATTTTATTGCCGCCGGTTATTATTCTTACATCACCGTAAGAGGTAATCCGGTTTAAAATTTTGTTTTGATACACATTCGTGTGCGAAATGATAGAATAGCATCAATCCTACGTGTACGCAAGATAAGGCACTACAATTTTTTACAAACTTCTTACATGTTCATACAAAGGATGTTGTTTTGATGGGAATTACGACCGTGACATTGGAATGGGTATGGGTAAATCGATTTTTCGTTCCCAATTTCAGACAAAAGATGATAACATGAAACCACTCTGGTACAAAGTGCTCTATTTTGTTTACTGGGGTTTATATTGGTAATCGAAGTACAGTTTTCAAATGTTGTCAATCCAGTTTGATTTTATAGTTACGTAAAACATTGCTTTTGAAGTTTAATTGAAGCTTTAGCTGATTAGCTTGAAATTGAACATCGTATTAAATTAATATGCATACCTATGTGAAATGGAAGCATATAACACAATTCTTTCAAATATTCATTCCATTTCATTTGGTGCATGTTTTATTCGTGTTTTGTCATATCATGCCCGATCATAATTAGTTTGATTGGATAGTTAAAGTTAAGACACACACATAATCTCTCGGTAATATGGAATTTTAAGTTATAACTACGTAACTACCTATATTTTAATGGAAACTTGTATTTCTGCTGGATATAACGTAAGATCAAATGATCCATGGCCTCCACCCAACACACGACACAGCTACAAGCTGTTTACAGTGTTTTCAAGAATATATCATTATCGCTATTATTAAACAAATATTACAAATCACCACCAAACAAGACAAACGTAGGCTGAAATGGTATATACATGCATGCATACGCGACGCGTACCCCTGCCCATAATACTTGATAAACAGATTTTTGCAAAGTTTTGTCCCAGTCTGCCCCATGATCAATATAACATATCAAGCTAGTGATAATTCTGCACTAGTGGACCAACTACTAACGAGACTGCTCTATAATGTGCTGCGTGCCTTGCTCCTGTATGCCAAATACCAGTCCCGATGAGAAGCGCTGCCAGTCTGCTCGCGCTTGTATGCTCAAGTGAAGAGCAGGATATTGGAGCTTGTTTTCATATAAAACTTGAATTCATTTTCTCGTGTGCGTACATTTGCTTCTATGCATTTGCCCAGAAAACTCTGGCCAGTGAAGATATGCTGCAGCTGAAACGCTGAGTGAGTTGAGCTAGAGCTTGGCTGGGGGTTATCTTAAACTGAACTTACTGGCTGTACCTTCTCGTCTAGTTCATCAGAAAAAAATATATAAACATCACTTTCTACAAAAGGATTACATCCACCTGCTGTGATCTCTTGTCAAGAGTATAATTTGCCTCTGTTGTTTAGCCGTGCCGAATAACGTTTAACAAGAGGAAATTTAATCTCTTTGTAAAAATTGCATAACATCCAAAGGCCCCAAAGTGATTTCTTTTAAATATTCTGATTTACTTTAAGATTTGGCGTAGATACACCAACTCAATTTGGAAGGCGACGAAGAAGTTGTGTTTCTCATGAATAAGTTGGTAGTGAATTTTGTAGTGACACACATCAGCTTCACCCTTGAGATTTCTCAAAATATCGTCACTTTTAAACAGTTCCAAACTTCACAGCTCGGATTAGCAGATTTCCCTGTCGCATGGTTGAATACTTCAGGAAAAGTGATACTCGTACTTTTAGTCGGGATGCGTCAATATCAGTATGCTGCGGAAATTACACTGGAGTAGACAAATTGAGTGCATAAATATGACCAAGTTTACTTTTCAGAGTTTCAAGTTTTAATCAAAGTGGCATGCAAAGTTATTTGTTTAGAAGGATGTTTGCCTGCGAATATTTAAATACTAAACACGTAATGTAATTTAAAGTGGGAGTTCATCAGATCACCAACTATTGCACATTTTTAAGGTAGCAGTGTAACGTAATAACTTGTTTTTCACTGACAAATTGTCAAAGCTGCGGTTTGTTAAAAGTTGGGATTTAGTCAAATGCCAAATGTTGGTAGAATCTGCATTCGACCCAGTCGGAAAACATTATACATCATGCCGGCTTCTCAGATCTGTGTGTGAAATTGTGAGATGGGAATTCGTGTTTCGTTGGTGCACTTAAGCCGCAACAAGATATATCGCTTGTAGGATTATTTGGATTTGAAGACCTGGTTTGTGTAGCAGTAAATAGCATCATATCAATACATCAATAAGAAATACTTGGTGCCAGTGCTTATAAAGCTGAATTCGTTTAGACCACTAGCCAACATTCCAGTAGTTCTGGATATTTAACAAATTGGAGATCTGAATATCGCAAGAAACTTATATTTCGTAATGCGTTTAATATAGGTATGAATGAACTGTAATCTAATCCGAAATCGGATACGGATACACAACACAGAAAACATTTTGTGGATGATTTAAGTGGCCATTAAAATTACCTATAAACACAAATATGGTTCCCATTTTCCATTCATTCATTTATATATTAAGATTAAGACATGCATGATGCAACCCGCCTGTCGCAACAGTGAAAGTGAATTTGTCTAACTACCTGTAAAACTGCGAAGAAGAATCCTGAACACCGCTCTCGTTTTTTATTGCATTTCATCTACCGAGATTTTCATTCTGTCAGTCCGAATATCCATAAAATTGTACGACGACATGGATTATTGTGATGAAGGGAAGCGGTGGATAAAAAAGATAATGCAAAAGTGTAATGACTGCCAAGTTGCTTTCCGCACAAGTGACAATAAATGTGCGTGCGAGCGTGTGCCAAGACCGTACTAATTCAAGGATTCAATTTAAGCAGCTTCCATAAAAAAATCGCATGCAAACAAGGTCCACTCGTTGCTCACCAAATCTCACCAGCAGCAGCATCATCATCGTCGTTAAACGTGGATTCAGCTATCTGGTAACTTTTTTATGTCTACTTCAAGATACAAAACGCACAGGAAAAATAAAAGCAACTTCTTGTAAAAGCTATAAAGTGGTGGAAGTGCAGCGTTGACGGAAAAGATAACTAAAGAATTTCTCAAGTCAACATTTTGCCCACTTGTAGAACGTCAACCCGTGTCCTCTTCAATTTATCTGGGAGTTTCTATTCCTCTCAAATTTATTATTAAAGAGCGGAATCGGGGGGAAACGATCGTGAAAGTGCTAACCGTGGGGCGAAAAGTAAAACAGTAACTTGACTCAATTTCATACATTCGAGCAACCGTGTACAATAACAACTCTCCGGTGTACCGTGAGCCTAACGTCATTTTTCCGCTCAAACAGGATCTTCATGAATACTAAGTCAGTAAGTCTCCAACTAAAAATCTCTGTATGTTCATGCACGTATCTGTAACAGGTGCAAAATTTTGACATAATATGTTCGTAAAGGGTGATAAATATAAAGTCGATTCGAAGATATCAGAAATAGAAACATCTAAGCATCACTTGCAATCTTCCAAGTGATGACGTTACTGTCAAAAAATCACGGCGAATCGGGCGAATCCTCTTAATAGGTATATAACCAGGATAAATGCTACTTTTACACACTACACACACATGTCCAAAAGAGAAGTTGAAAGGATTAGGACAGAAAAGTGTGCAATAAACGTAAGGACATGCTGACATGTATTCTCATATATATATTTCTAGAGTAGCAGCGTATGCCTACCATCATCGTCACACCACCCACTAACCCTTTAACTTGGAGTCACTTTCAGTTCAGACTCTTGGTTTTGGGGAGAAAGATAAGGGAATGCAAATAAATTATGCAAAATAAAATCCCACGATAAACAACGGTGTCTCGAGCTACATACTCTTCCTAGAAAGGCGATACATGTACATAATGCATATACCAATATACACATCCTATCATATCGTCGTACCAGACTAACCAGGCCAGGATACTTAAACCTAAAATGATCTTGGTCTTGGTGAGCAGGCCTGGGGGATTCGAAAGAATGAGTTCACTGAGGAATGCCCATGTATATATTATGTATGATTATTATCCCATCATTTTCATGACAGTAGGATCAGGTTACTCGTGAGTTTCTAGGAGGATTTTTTTGCTAGATCGCATTTCTGCGAAGTCATAGTTCTTCCGTATCGTCAAATTTCTGCCCAACATGGAACATTTTGCTGACTTTCGTCTGAGGAAAAAACTACCCACCTGGAGCTCCCGCTACTTAAGTACACGAATAAAATATACTGTAGCTGCTGCTTCTGACACAAAATTGGCCATGTTTGATATTTTATGCGTAAATGCCGACTGAGCAAGCCTACATGCGGGGTTGTGTGGTGGGAGACATAATATAATTGGGCTTTAGTGGATGGTTTTACGCAGCCAGATGCATTACTATATTAGTCACAAATGTAACTTTTACTGGGAGAACCGCTCCAATATGAAATATTGTCCTGTTTAACTACTTTTATTGTGATTGTGTAGCTTTCATGATGCCATCAGTTTTATATGAGAGATTTCATCATTGGTGGTAGAAATCATCAAAATGATGTATACTGGTGTAATATGCACAAAGAATTGTTAGTTGGAAGGATTTGCAAGGCACATGACTCATGACTATGACTTAGGACTCGCCACACCAAGACTTGTCTACGAGACATGCGACATAAGACATAGTCGTCCCTTCAGAAGGACTCCAAAATCCTGATGACTGAAATGACGCATTTGAAAGTATATACTTATTAGATGAGGAATCTACTTCTTCAAAATAACAATGAGAGCTAGAATTTGGAGAGATGTGGTCTTCATGATGAAGAGAAGAATCGATTTATATGTTAGTTTTACGATATCGTAGATTTCATTTTTGTATACTTACAACTTTGACTACAATTATGGCTATGCTGGTGTGTTCTTGGAAAAACCCACGAGATTTCAAATGTTTGTGAAATGAGGAAAAGTGTCTCATCTTCGCATTCAAAACGGGCACACCGGCAGAAAGTATAAAAACGTTTATTAGATGAGGAATCTACTTCTTCAAAATAACAATGAGAGCTAAAATTTGGAGAGAGGTGGTCTTCATGATGAAGAGAAGAATCGATTTATATGTTAGTCTTACGATATCGTAGATTTCATTTTTGTATACTTACAACTTTGACTACAGTTGTGGCTATGCTCGTGTGTTCTTGGAAAAACCCACGAGATTTCAAATGTTTGTGAAATGAGGAAAAGTGTCTCATCTTCGCATTCAAAACGGGCACACCGGCAGAAAGTATAAAAACGATTCCATATTCCATTCCATCCATGCGTTTAAATTGTGTTGTATGAAAGAAAATTTGTTTTCTTGAAATGTGTGAAAGGAAAAGCGCTGGAAAAGTTGTTTTAGATGTCTAGATGTGTCCTCTTATGTCATGTAAAACCACCTTGGATCGATGCATATGTGCTTGTTTGTAGAAATGCACATTTTTCACCATGAAAATCAAAAGCACTTTATTTCGAAAATATTCCTTTGCAAAATGCGATGAGGAATCCGTATGTACTTGTCCCACCACTCCTTAAAGACATACTGATGTGATCTTTGAACATAATACGTGACACGTTTGCATTTGTTTTGAAAATAGTAATTGGTACTGGCCGCACAACAGACGCCTGTGCCTGTTAGTCCTTTTCATGTTCATATTGATACAAATACAGCATATTTTATAAAATAAACCAGGCGAAAATCTTGTCAGCATTACTGCGAGCCTACTACGCGCACTAATTATAAAACATAAACACATCCAGTCATTTATTTTAGTCTTTATACGCATTAAAATACGACTCTTGACTGAGATAAATATAACTTGTCAGTAGAAGTTGAGGCTGAATGTTTCAGCAGTTTGTGCCTCTATTCCATATTTGTTTTCAAAAATTCTTCTCACTCCAGTTTGGTAAGCAGATTACAAATTAGCATCTAACATACCATCGTGCATGGTCATCAGACACGCAATTTACAAGCTCTAAAAAAATGGTGCTGAGTGCGTATGAATGGTATTAAACTCAAATGTTATGCTTCAACAGCAGTATAATATACACATTTTTAGTATTAACATTATAAAGCGTAATAAGTTTTCAAGTCCTGTAACTAAAAATGTTGACATTATGGTTTATAGCTCGACGTAAGTATATACATTTGGCTGAAATGTATCTTGAGTAAGGTCATTTTAAGCTCGAGATGGATAAAAAACGACATAATAAACTTCCATAATGTCAGCTTATCTCATTAGGTAATTCTGTCCAACCCAAAATATTTCAGCCTTTGGGCATGCAACATATCTTATGATTAGTAAATCAATGCAGAAGACTGACAGCGGTGACACACCTTATCATGGAAAATTTTAAATAAAAACTTATTTCATTTGGGGGAAGTTATCTTACAATTAGGAGTACACCTCTTCTTTCCAATTCATTAGTTTTAGTGCATTTTAAAAATATTTGCAAAAAATCATAAGAAGTATCGCGCAAAAAAGGAGTCTTCTGATTATTGTTGACCTCTGTCAAGTTGTCTTGCGACCTCATGATTTGATTATCCATGGTATTTCGTGATACAATGCGACTTCCACATTTAATCTTTGGTTTGTTGTAGCCTTCGGTCGGGCAAAGGGCAACTTATTTGAGTACATGTATGAATTTGTGAAAAACTGAAAACATGACTTTTTGCAAATGGTTCGATAATCTTATGAAATATAAGACTAGTAGAAATGAAATAGCTTGTTTGTTTAATACTCTCCAATTTTCTATTGGAATAAAATTCAAAGTTACTTTCAACATCACATGATAAGCAATTTTATGGTTCAGTTATATTTTTCCATTATATCCATAATAATAATTCAGTTGGATGTAATATAATTTCAGTTCACTCGATACTTTATAATTAAATGGAAGAATCTCACTCTGCACTAAAAGCGCGTAGATATAGTCACAGCCATTCTTACAGTTTTCCTTGTCGGTAAATCCCATTTAATCAACTCATGATATATTACTCATTTATCTACATTACCTACATCAATATCAATAATACGTGCCTAGTCTGAATAAACAGCGTAAAGTTTGTAGTATTCTAGAATGATTGATGTGTATCGCACAGTGATTAACCCTTTGGATTACGGTACCATAAAATAGGATGAAATTAGCGAGATGCAGTGTATCATTTATTCAGATATAGCATGATCATATTTCACAAGGCTCATACTCGTATAGAGGGACATTGGCCATATCATTTTTACGGTGCTTCTTGAAAACAGTTTTTTTCAGAATATTACACAAAGTTATTCTTAGAAATGCTTGATAGATGCCATATATAAAAAATTGTACAAAAAATATTGAAGGTTTTGCATCACATTTTGATATTTCGACTTTTCACTGGTACCCATACACCGTTTGTATGGTTTGTATGTTGCGCAAACTGTTTACCAACGAAGTCATCACACAGGATCTGTGCACATGACATCTCCTGATCCACTTTAACTCTAGAGGCAGGTTTCATCGCAGCTTGGGTTTATTAGTTTTTATTTTCAGAAAAGTAATCGGGTATATTTATGATCCATAATATCAAGGTATACAGATTAGTTGTGGGGTTCATTTCTACTAAACTTAGGTTTGCTTTATGAATATTTCGTGCTCTTGCGGAGACCTTGTAAAACAGTGTATATACACCCAACGTAAGTATAGTTAATATTTAATTCCTAAAATGGGTTGTCTCTTGAAGAAGAACAAGGACAAAGTCTTAAGTCATCCTTCGGGGAATTCTTCCTGAAACCCAGAGAAGCTTTTATTGCTTTGTCAGGTGAATGTAATATGCATCTACTGACTGCCGTCGTCGCTAGACTTACTTAACCTTTGTTACCTCATCATCATCACCATCCAGCTTGTCGTCCACAGGATGGAACTAAAAACTTCATTCCTAGTTTTTATTCGGACCTGTCTCAATTATACTTATTAATTTCATACTAAAGTGGTCAATGATAGGTAAATGAGATGGTGCTCATGCCCATTCAGGATCAACTATACATGTGATTAATGTTTCTCTTAGGTTGAAACAGTACGCTCCGGACACTCAACCGTTTTCCCGTGAACCCTAGTAATTCCGATAGTAAGTAGTTGACTGGGGTGTAGTGGCAGCATGTTTCTGGGGGAACTTGAAACTATGGAAGAATCGTCTGGAGGAGGTGACCTTGGGATGGAGGGGGATGAAGGATCGGAGATTTTCGCTAGCTTTGATAGTCCCGTGCACAACTTCACCACATTTAGCCCACAGGTAAGGACATATTTTACTTATGTATAACGCTTTGGTAAAACATTTCTCTTCGAATACATGTTTGTAATGTAATATTGCTGTTCGGGAACACGATTCTAAATCAATTATGTAGGCTGAAATGACAAGCTCACGCAATTCTGATTAGCATATATGATTAATACTCATTCATTCTAAGTTTGCTAAGTAGGTGACATTGAATTATTAAAGGCGTTGCGTTGTGCCGGAGGAGCCAGTGTTTCAAACCAGTTGTTGTCCACGTTTGTATTTCCGACGATCAGAGTGTTTGGCTTCGTGCTGATTTTCTACTTGCCTTGTGTGATCTAGTTTTGTGTTATTAGTCATGCAAAAAGCTCATTAATTGACACCTTAACAAAAAGGTGTATTGATAATGATCATCAAAACGTTTACCAAAGACATTATTGAACTTGAATCGGTGGCTGGTCATATTTTACTGTTCTTGTTTTTGCTGTATGTATTGATAGTTAGATTGATGATGTAGTTGATGGACAATTCCGGCCTTGCAGCTTTTTACATTCAAATTAAATTACAAAAACCTTGCAATTTAGAAGCTCGTTTACTATTTAATGCTCATTTGCAACTACGTAATTAATACACTAATGGGACAGTTCTTTGATTTACTGTAGGGTTACTGACGGTAGTGTAAATTAATAGTAAGCTGTATAGGAAAGATGTTTCCTTGTTGCAGATTAAGATTACGTTCGCAAATAAAACCTTCACTTTGTGCTGTCAGAAGGTGATGTCTTCATACTTTTGGATTCTCGTTATTTAATACTACGTGAAACGTTTCGGTAGCATTAGAGTAGTTGATGTGATGTACCATAATATTAAAAACTAATCTTGTGTTTATATGAAAATAAAAATATAAGATGAGTGTGAAATGCTAGTGCTTCGTAAAGGCGAACACAAAAATGAAAAATCATACCTTCCATACCTTCCAGTCAAACATCAGCATCAGCGTATATTATTTTGTATTGGTTCCCTCCATGTAAGTTTTACAAGCAGTAGTTGTAAACATTTAATCTCTTTCTTTGGTTGGGTTCAAAAATCCTGGGAGCTACATTTGATTTGCAAGGTTTCAACCCGGATTTCCGACGCAAATGCAACATATCAGTCGTGTGCTCTGGCCAGTGTTCAACAAAATTAGCTGAAAACCCAAATCTATAGAGTAAGCAGGTCATTAGCTCTTCATGGCCACTCAGAACCTCACGCCATGCCATTTTGCGCAAATTATTTTTCCTAAAAACTTTTGCTTGCACGTCTGACAGACCACGCGTTAGCATTTTTGAACTCCCTTCGATTTTTATAAGCAGCTATCCCCAAATTAGTATTCGAAAATCTTGAAACCATATGCATACTTTCCGAGCTATGTACGTCAGTAATATATGAGATAAAAATCTTAAAATTTTCCATGAATAGAAATTCTCAATTTTCATGCATTCATAAATGTTAATTATTTGTAATTTATGTCTATAAATGTAAGATCTCTTGTGTTAAACCTTTCCAGCTTTTAAAAGCGCTGGTATACCTAAACACACGTGCATTGTGATAAAAATGGCAAAAGGCATTTGAGGGTTCAAATCGAGCTTTTTAAAAAGCGGGTTTGCCTTCAAAA
>JAANSN010005136.1:0-13121 GCA_036850665.1 Dicranocentrus wangi | reverse complement strand
GACCCGTTCAATTATGCTGAGGGAGAAAATGGTATGTTAATAATAATAATAATAATATGTATCATATCCGTCATTTCCCGTGTGGACTTGGATCATTGATGTTTTCCGGCTCGTAGATTATCTGGGTATTCCAATATGGAGACCACAAAAACCATCTGCAAAGTTTCAAGAAAAGTTTAAGTTGTGGATGATTTTAGCTTCTGTCGGCATTCTCACAATTGTTTTTGGTGTCGGTCTTCTTGCCGTCTGGAGGATTTCGAAAAATAGATATTTGACGGCAGCAGAGGAAAAAGAGTTTCTGGAGGGAACTTCCGATGGGACCGATGAGGATTATCTTCACATGGGTTTTGACAGAAAATTTGAAATTTCTAAAATCCCTTTGGATTTAGGTAACTAAAATAATATGCTTCTTTAAATAAACAGACAACTTTACAAAGGATATCCTATAATAAAACATGTGTTACATAATATTCGGTAGAAACAGACGCCGTTCTTGGATCGGGAAACTTTGGCACTGTTTACCAGGCCAGTTTTGATGGTAAACCTGTGGCTGTTAAAGTCCCTCAAGAAGGAGGCTGCAAGGAAGCATTCAAGGCGACTCTTCAAGAAATTAAAATTCTGTGTCATATTGGAAATCACGAAAACGTACTTGGTTTTGTCGGGGCATATGTAAAAGAAATCAGAAAGGGCATCGTTCAAATAGCAACTGAGTTTTGTGAAAATGGAACAATTTTGTCATACCTCTCCGGTTTAAACCGAACCATTGGAGGGATACAAGGGGAAACAGAGGAGGCGATACAAAAAGTGATTGATTCTTACAATTTGGAAAGATTTTGTTTAGAGATTGCGGCTGGCATGGAATATCTCAAAGGAAGAAAGGTAAATTAAGCTTGAGTAATTATTCATAATTTCCATAATCGTGTATACAATTTAAAATCCTTTATGAATTAGATAATACATGGGGACCTGGCCACTCGAAATGTTCTCTTGAGTCGAAGTTTCAAATGCAAAATTGCCGACTTTGGACTCTCGCGCAAGTTGTACGAGTATGAAAAATACATCAAGCAAAGTCAGGAGCCATTACCGTGGCGGTGGTTGGCATTCGAGAGTATTGTCCGGATGGAGTTCAGTTCCATGTCGGATGTTTGGAGTTATGGAGTCACCCTGTGGGAAATTTATAGTCTCGGTGAGGTGCCATATCCAGGTCTTTCTTGGACTCCTCACTTTGCTGACGATTTGAAGAGCGGGCTGCGATGTGAAAAGCCGCGATTTGCTACGGACAAATTGTAAGTGTAGGTAATTTAATTCATCTCATTCAAGATTGTAGTAGATTTTTCAATCACAAAAAGACTGGTTTTCCGTAGGTACGAAAGGATGATGGAATGCTGGAATCTTCTTGGAGATGAGAGGCCTTCAATCACAGAGCTACGCGAATTCTTTGGCTCATTCAAAACCGTCGAGTACACAAGGATGGATGGCGATGGTTACCTCTCGGTTGTTGAAGTTACGACTCACTAACATAAGAAGACCTAACATTTATGTCAGTTGAGTCAAAATGAACGGCGTACGTAGTAATCTAGTAATAGTAATACAAACAATAGATTAGATAAAGTACGCAAATAACACGACAAGTATTTTTCTGTAATTGCTAATTTAGGACCTTCCGTTATTGTGAGTGCTATTCCAGTGAGTTTTGATGGATTTTCAGCGTAATACCTCTGAAAGGTTAACGCAGCAAAATCTATCAAAATTACTGAAAAAGCATTTACATGTCCCCACAATCCCATAAATCATTCCCCCTCCCATGTTATTTTCCGTCTCGGCAAGGGTCCTGTAGCACGGGCCACCGGAAACAGTAACATTTTATCTACACTTGTTTCGTACCCAAAGCTTATTTTAAATTAACACTTGTAAAACTATGGTTCAAAGTATTGTAATTAAATTTTATAATTATTTACGATAAATGTAGTTTCTTTATTAGTCCGCTAAATCAATACACGGATAAACAATTGTGCATCCTACAAACTCCTCGGAAATACGGATCTCACGTCACGCGAATAAAATATTATCACGTTACGATTAATAAAAATTATTACTTATATTTCCGCTCATTCCTGGCACAGGAACAAGTGTTCAACCCAACTCAACACAACTCAAATGTGTCCACAGAGGAAAGCTGAACCATTGGAATGATCCCAAGAAACCCAACTCGTAAACCAACGCATTTCAACACGAACCTTATTTCGCCTATATATACTGTGCAACATGAAACTAGCAAATTAGTCATATTAGGCGTGATATTTTGCTTCGTTGAAAAGTAAAGTTTAATAAAAGCTTAACAAAAGGAGTCAACTTTAATTTAAATGCAATTTCATTTCATAAATCATGTGCAATATTTAGCCACTGCGCTGGGTTTTATTATTATTATTTTCGTGCGTGGTAATTGGAGTCAGATTGGAAGGTTTAGGCAGGTACGCCCGTGACCTTCATCAGGACAAGTTGTAAAAATTGGAAATAGGAAGCCTTACATGCATTGCAAAATGCAAAATTGCAGATTTTTTTAAAATTGAAGAAACTCGAAACGAAACTGTATTATCAGTTCCATATGTAGCATGTTTAGATTTGACATTTTCAATATCACATTGACAACGAGGAAAACATGATTTATTTCAACCATACATACATTGCTCAAACATATTGCTCTGTTAGCAATAATCCTATAACAATATTTTATTATTTATTTAAAGCAAAATCTTTTGCTCATAGGAATGCTGAATAAGTGAGTAAAAGCTAGCTGGCAAATTAGAAATGTAGCAGTTTGCTAATAGTGCTCGTAATTTGGGGTTGTGAATGAAATAAAATCATCAATTAGCTGGATTTTATTATTTTGAAGTCACCTTGGGAGAAAAAAAATGCCAGAGGAAAATGTGTTATTTACCATTGTGAATGCATTTAAAATTTGGCATGAATCCCTGCGCACAAGCTCATATTGTCAGTATGAGGCACACAAAAGTCGTTATATTATTTTTATTGCAAATAATTTAAGATAAAGCAAAAGGATACAAATTACAGCAGCAAACTTGAAATAAACTTTACCATCTTTCGACTGAAGGAAAGACATTTGAGGGTCACTAAAATATCATATGGTACACACATCCTGAAAGATTGACAGCTCGATGATTGCAAAAAGATGCCGAATCCCCTCCATTCCACTTCAAGTAAGTATTTGTAAGTAAACTTTTATTGTTAGTATTAGAGACATTGATTTTTAAGAATCAAAATACGGCAAACGGAATAAGATAGCTTGCTACCATATCCTATATAATCATTAAAAAATGCCAACTCACTTAAACACTCTTAACACTCAATTTAAGATGTTATACACAGATAAGTATTTAAAATGTTGGATGAGTTTACAACACGAAACAGCTACACCAACATTTTTACTTTTACAGATAAATTTTACAGATAAACTTCTGTTTACAAATAAACCCTACAGAACTTAGAGTCAGTCTGGTAGAATACTTGATTCAATTTTGGATAGCCCTATGTGATGTCACCGCTACACCTAAAATGAAATCTGCGCTGAACCACGCCACGCCAACAACCAACCACACCAACCTCTCTAGATATGACGTTTTTATGTGTCAAATCTACCCCACCTACTACTAATAAGTGTAAGTAAAAAATGACAGGCAGACAGACGTGACGGGAGTAACCATAAGGCGGTCGGTTATTGAAAGAGAATAAGCTTGTCTTTTTTGTGATAAAACTGCTGAAGGAATTCCATCAGCACTTTTACATTTTCATTTGACATACGTATTAGCATTACAGTTTAGTCGTTGCATGTAAAAAATAAGATTAAATTTATCAAACAAAGTATATATCGCTCATTACCCCCAAAATACATTTTACAGCTCATGAACCATGAAAACATATATATTAATGATTCCTGGGAATTCTTACTGTAATTGCCATGTGGGCTCATATTTGCAAAGTTGCAAAAACTCATTCTCTCACTCGTTGTCACAATCATGTCACCTTGCCTATTACCTACCAACCATCTATGGTATATAAATCAAGCAAATGTCAAAGAGTGTCATCAGTTGTTTGTTTATGGCATCTTTAACCACATCTCCAAAGGAAAAACAATGGAAACAACCATTTTTGTTTTCGGCCTACTATTGGCAATATCCTTCACGTCGGCGCAATCAGGTGGTAAGTTGCAGGCAGGCAATCGTGATGAAATAAACGTATCATTATTTCTGAATTGATATAAAGTAATTTACCCTGAAATTTTGGCAGATTGGACCCCCTACAAAGACGAGATCTTTATTAAAATTTTCCCTGAAGAATTTATCCCATACACTGAAGCAATGGCATTTTGTGAGCGTGAGGGGGGTTCCCTTGTCATTGTCAAAGAAGCAGACTTGGAGCCAATCCTTAACAGTCTCACCGAAACCCTTCCCGACCCAATTGTTGACACCATTTGGTTAGGGGGAAAGCGCGACAACGGGTCAACAGCATTCGTGTGGCACGACGGGAGTAATCTGACCTACACAGATTGGCTCCCAGGTTACCCCAGACCACCTTCTCCTTCTGGAGCTTCAGCCTGCATCGTGTTTCACCCAGTGGGAAACCGTCGATTGCGTTCCGGCTCTGGCAGTCCGACCACCGAGGTTAAAGGTACGTGGTCTCACTCCCCGTGTACAAAACGAAATATTATGGTGATGTGCCAAAAGGAGAAACCGTGGGAACTCCAAGACGCCGTCAAGGAAATAATCAGCTTAAAGAGGAATCCTGTGCCACTTGGCTTTATCTATGTGGAATACTATGGCCAGCCTAGCCCAGACGTCATGTGGCCAAGTGTGACGTGGGAGGACGTTACTCCTACATATGCTGGGCTGTTTTTTCGAGCTTTAGGTAGTGGTTCTTCAGCAGAGTGGGGGGTAACCCAAGAGGAATGCGCTCCGCGGATTACAGGAGCAAGTTATCGTTACTCATCAAACGGGTTGCACTCAATTTCACAAGTCATTCCTTCTGCCGGTTGGTCGGACTACTTACAGGCTGGTGAAATATGGAAGTACAAAGGCCCATCTGCGAAATATGATGCGGGTGTCCGCTTCTTCACGGATTCCTGCGAGGTGCGACCAAGAAACCAGGCCATAAGGATTTGGAAGCGTACCGCATAAAATAAGCGAAATAGACAAATATAAGGAAAATTAAATCTAAGCTAATTCGTTTTGAAAAACTGCATTTTAATCATCCCCAAAAATATTTTAAACTAAATTTATAGAGCAATATATATAGGTCGGGCAATTTATCAAGTTTTGTATTTTATTTGAACGAGTAACCTATTTAAATTTGCATCATGAAGTCAAATTGACAGTAAAATATCATATCAATGGAATTCAATTTTAATAATTTTAAACAGCTATGAAAATTAACATGTTGCTTAATTGCTTATATTTGTTTAAATGTGGAAAGATTCTTCAGATTCTAATAATCCCGGGTTTTGTAACTTTTATTATTATTTATCATCCACGTACAAGGTCAACTTTTCAATTGTCACTTTTTGACTCTCAAAATGTGCATCTGGGTGGAATTTTCTCATATGCATATACACATCGTATCTATACACAAGCATATAAAAGTTCTCACGCGACTCTCGCATCCTATCGTCGATGTTGTGACCAACTTGCAGTTTTTTGTTTAACTTTATTTTTAAAAACAGTTCCATGTTTGGGGAATTAGCTTGATTAAGCAATACAAGCAGCTAAAACAGGTTAACAATTAATTTGTTACTGTCGGCACGCAGATGATGATCGTGATGCACATTCTGTATTTTATGCATATGTGTGTGTAATGAATGTGTAGAGTAATATAGCAAAAAAATGCGGATTCTACAAGTGCAGCGTTTTTCATGTAAAATTGTAAGAATGTCAAAATTAAATAAAGTTGCTATTTCAAAAGTAAGTAAAATCACAAAGGAGTTTAATATATATAGTACTTTATTTACAACCGGCTAAAGTGCCAATTTTTGAATTAGTTACTTTTGCTATCGAAGATATCTAGCTCGCCCTTCACGGAAAGAGTGAAGCTGCAGTCAGAGCTGAAAAGCAAGGCAGCATTTTCCTTTACCAATCAATTCGTTAGTCATGTTCAAGCAAATCATATTTCCAACACAAACACATACGTAATATCATTCCACTAAAACCAATATATATTTAGGTACCAAAAGACGTCATAGCGAAAACCACCGAAGCAAATTGAGAAAAAATAAATTAGCTTATGCTTTGACGAATTGGTTACTATATGAAACAAGAGCATCAATTTTTTGCGTTGTTCAAGATGCGGAATCGAGCAATTAGGTGGGATTACTAAATTGATGATATTGTGGAGAGAATTTGGTCTTGGCTTGGTTTTAATTTAAACGAATTAAGTCGGGAATGTTTCCCGCTGGCAGCGAATTAATACCCAAAATTGATATTGCTCACGGTCCAAAAGCTAAAAGATTTATTCCGCAAGTTAATTTTTTTCAATCCTTTTAAACTGTTGAATGATTGCGACTACATAAAATGTAAAAGAATATGAAAAGAATGTTAAAATCTTAATTTGTGACTATTAGGGACAGGAACTTTGCATTTATCAAACAATTGTAGGTAGAAGAGTAGCTTAAACTAAATTCTATGTAATAACATTAATTTGTAATAATAATAAATTATACAGGGATCGGTATTTCAAATTTCCAATCCAGGCTTGACTTTATTTTACGAAAACCTACGAAGCCTACTTAAAATTTACGAAAACAATGCTTGTATTAATAGAAATTTATTTTTCCTGAAAGTAAGTAGTTTGCCTTTGTGAAAGAGGTAGTTTTTTTGCATTATTGTAATTTTTTTAAAAGTAACTTTAAACGTTAACTACAGAACCCTGTAATTAAATGGATTTAAGCACTAGACGCAGTAAATACCTAAAATCAGTTCCAACATTACTTGTTTATGCCTTGCTCAGGGCAACGAGCAATCTAAAGCTTCCCCTGGACAGTCCCTTCAGAAATCGGAGTACCGTCAGCCTCTTGATGACATACGTTTTCCCATAGCATAGTCCCAGCGGTTGGCATGACTTGGCAAACTTGGCAACCAGCATCTTCTCCCTTTTATTATTCCTCCATGACGAATGGGTAGTATTAGTAGTCCAGGACCTCAATGACTTTTCCCCTTGTCTAGACATGATACCCGCCAAATCCAGAATCACCGCCCAGAAGAGCAATGCTGCTAGAGTGTACACCGCCAGAGGGAGCTTTGTCGTCAGATGCAGCTCCCCGCTCTGATTTTTCAGCGTGACCAGGCAAAACATGAACATGTAGGAAAAGAGAGACTCCAGGGGGATGAGAAATGGACCGACAACCTCCATCAATATTTTGTGAATGATTTGGCAGGAGCGAAAGAAGGCCATCAAGGATTCCCCGTTGGTACGAATCCTTTTCCGCAGTGTGTACTTTGTAGTCGGGAGTCCAAGTAGGAATTCCGTCAGCGCCATTGGCACCATCAAAATCACCAGGATTGAGGCCAGCAGCACAACCAGCAGCGCGTTTCCAATGAAGACCAAAACCAGGTAGGCATGGCAACAAAGCATGGCTAGTTGGACCGGTAGGGTGAAGTGTGATTCCGGAATGAGGCTTCCCAGGAGAAAGGCCAGTCGTGGAAAAAGCGCAAATGACGCAAGGAGGCAGAGGCCAAGAGCCGACATGGCCCCGATCTCGCCCATGCACACCCAGTAAGCTATCTTCACCCTGGTTTGGGCCGTTTTGCAATTTTTCTTGAGCAGGTTTCCTATAAAATATTAAAAAATGAAACATTGATTGGTAACATAAAATACTTACGTGGGGAAACAAGTTTTACATATTTTTTTTTACCGTCAACGTATTTCATAAAGTGAAAGAGGTAGTTGACCATTGCCGGTGTGCTCGTCGGAAGGAATATGTTAAACAGGTGGGTCAGCAAAGCCGCCAAGTGGAGGAGAGCAAACGCGTAGCACAAGTTGAACGAGTTGAGATCCCCTGCCAGCTTAGAGCGAACGGCTTGTCCAGCCTCGAAAAGTATCAAGCATAGGGCCATCCCAAAGTTGGTCCTGTAGATCCTCCAGCTCCGGGACGTGGTGATAAGAACACATCTCTGCTCATCGAAATAGTAGGGGGTTAGCCCTAATTTACCACTAAACTTACAAAACGTAGAGAGAAGCGGGAAAATGGGTCCGGTGGTTTTGGACATGTTGGATAGGATGGGCGTAGAAGGAATGGGACTATTTAAAAAGCCTCTTCTTGTTTCAAGGCTAGCCTTGGCCCGGGAATTCCCTTGCCTTTTTTCACCAAAAAACAACTGAAAATTCAATTACAAAACTTGAATTTGTCTTGCTGGAGCTAATTTGATTTTTAAAAAATTCTATCCGGCCGTCATTACGAGTTACAATGTATTATTCTTTTCCTTTCCTTTCCAATTACTTCAAAGCCATGTTCTCAAAAAATTATTGTTATATATTTTCATCATAGCTTCGACATGTACTAAAATGGTTGAAATTAGGTACCAAAGGAGAATATTTTGGAAGAAAATATAAATTAGATTTTGCTGTAATGAAAGGTTGTGATGATGATGGAAGAAAGCAATTACGTTGATAATGTTGCTGTCTCAACCAACCGAATATCGACAGGCATGAAATGAAAGCGGGATCATCCCCGCATATTTTCATGGGCTAATAAATAAATTTGTGATGTNCTGTCTCAACCAACCGAATATCGACAGGCATGAAATGAAAGCGGGATCATCCCCGCATATTTTCATGGGCTAATAAATAAATTTGTGATGTTATGGAGGTAATTCTTGAAACAAATGTTACCTCAATCATAATGTAAACTACATAATCAACTTTACCTCTATTCCTTTCATTCCCATTGTTCTAAAATGAATCCAATCCACCATCATCAATTGATTATGTTGAGAGAGGTTGTCCACCCCAACCCCAGTGGTCCCGGTCTGTCAGAACAAAGGGTACCTATGAATTCACCAAGGCGCGGAAACCAGTAGTGTAGTATCGTAGCAAAAACGGGTTGTCCAGTAAAAGCCGGCGCAATAAAAGCAGAGTAAAAGAACTTGAATTGGGAAAGCAAAATTATGCTAAGAAGGAATCAGGCTTCTTGAATGATAATTCGCAAGCGTAGGCAATGCCCACTTTTTGAAATCTCTTATTTTCCCCTAACAACTATAAATACGATTCGATATCTTCAATTTTCAGTTTAAATTTTAGTGCACTTCAGTTGGCGTTTAAAAATAACAATGAATTGGATGAATTGACGTTTCTAAGCTTTGCTTTATGTGATCGTGATGAACCTATCCAGCGTTATGAAAATATAAAAAATGCTACTCGTCAATACTCGTCATATTATTGTTATTCACTTGCATTTCCATAATTTTCATAATTTCACTTGCAATCAAACCTTCCAATGTGAGAAATGCAAAATTACGCATCTCCATCTCCAAATCTTTTTCACACACATATCGGCACGTCATCATCATTCACTTGCAACTTTGACGAGACCGACAATGTTGTGAATGAGCTGTGCAAACTGTATTTATTTCAAAAATTCGATGCAATATTGTAAAGCCGATAAAACAAGAAAGCAATCATTACATACATTATACTTCAACTTGAACTGTGTAATCGTCTACAGGGATTTCAAACTTTTAACTCGCGCTGTAGAGCTTTCCTGACAACCGCCATCATGTATCTGGAACTGCTCTTGTAGTTGTCAATAACCTGAGCTCTAACCTCCTCCCACTTATAAAGCTCCTTGTAGATGGGTCGCAAATATTTGAGTCTTCCTTGTGAATTGACAAAGTCAAAAGCGGATGCAAGGATATTTGGCCACTTTGCTCGAACAGCGAGACGGATCCATCTGCAGTTTGAGTGAAAATTAAGAATTAAAAATGACAGACCTGGGCATAGTATTTTTCTTTATTTATTTAAAACCCAATTTCGCATTTTGTATTTGTTTTATTATATACCTGAATCTTATCTCTGGATTTTTCCTGTTGCTCATAGCATATGCTTTTTCCATCGCCTCAATTTTTGCGAAAGGCATGACCTCCTCGTCCCCTTCGAGTAGCTCTTGTAAAAATAATTGGATTTGGACTGGGAGTAGCGACTCGATGTCGGACTTGTTGAATGGAATTGAAGAGGATGACGATGATGATGGATGCCATTCTACCCATCTGTTTGTCAAATCAGTGCATTCCCGAGAAAGGGTTGTGTCGTACCTATAAAACAGGATTAAGCTCCACACGATTAGAACACCTGTTTTTATTTTATTATATGTAAAGCAAGTCTATAATTCCTTATCCAACTATTTAAAGGGGTTTATTACATTTACACTCACTCATTCTTAAACGGAGGCATTCCTGGACTGTAAAACCACGTATTCCAATCAATGTCTGAGATTTTGTCTGTCAGTCCCACACAGTTGAAGTAGTTGATGAATCCAGATTTGAAGTCATCCGTGTCAACGGATTTGTAGCTGTTGTTTTGAATGTAATGACGTAGGAAGGGTTCAAACACTCCTGGAATAAGTCAATGAATTTACAGACGAAACTTGTGTTGTCTTCAAGAAGGAATGAAAAGTAGAAGTCTGTTGTGTAAATATTATGCAACTCATTTCATCAGGCGCTGCTGATATAAGTGCTTACCTGGTCCTCCAACTCTCTGCTCGAGATAATACAAAAATGCATATCCCTTTTCATAAGGCACAATGCTAAATGCATCATCTGGATCAACCCCATTTAAATCTACAACTAGCTGGGTACGCGGATCATCATCCGCCGCCTCCGCCTCCCTTCCTTTAATGTACGTGGACAACTCTTTCCATCCTCCAATTGATTCGAATTGCCTTTTTTTGTTTTAAGAACAATAAACTATTTTATTAATGTTAAGAGAAAACAAATCGTGGCCCGAAACGGAACACAATACCTACGTAAATATTCGCAACATGCACTCATTTGATTTACCGAAATTTTTCTCCATGTAAAGCGCCCAAAACCTTTCGTTCCGCAAACTGTGTAAACCCTTCATTCTAGCCAGAAATTCTCCCAGTTTTTATTTGTTACCATGTTTCCAGTCCAGCTGTGGGCGATTTCATGAGCTACAACGTTGACCGCTGATTTGTCGCCTACGAGAAGCGTAGGAGTCACAAATGTTAGGCAAGGATTCTCGGTTCCTCCGTAGGGGAAGCTGGGAGGCATGACTAGAATATCGTAGGTTCCCCAAACATATCTAGAGCACGCAGAATTAAAGTCCAAAATATTTAATTTAGCAATTTAATGACAACTTAATTATTAGCTCTTATGTAAGATGAACACCTGAACTTACTTCCCAAACAAGTTTTCTGCTGCCACCAGCATAGCTTCGGTGTTCCCAAATTCAGCTACTGCAGCATCGATCAATATCCTTTCACTCCAGACGCGAGAGCGGGGTCCGATTACTCGGCTGACCATGTCCCCGACAGCAATTGCAATCAAGTAGCTGGGAATGGGAATATTTTGCTCGAATTTATAAATCATATTATTGTCATTTTTTTCATCTGGTCGGGGTTCACCCACTTGCACAGCGCTCATCAATGCTTGCAGGTCCTTGGGCACAGATACTTGCGCAGTATATGTAAACTTTACCGAAGGGGTGTCTTGACATGGAAGAAGAGACCGGGCATGAATTGCCTGCATTATTGACAACATTAATTACTATTGTATTTCGCTATTAGAGCTAATGAGAACGTGCGGCGATTCTATGAATGCGAATTATATTTTTTCTACCTACCCAACATTGGCTGAACACATAGGGAAACATTTTTCCAGCGGTTTGGAGTGGCTCAAGCCACTGAAGAGCAGTGGAATTTGGTGAAGTCGTGTAAAGAATACGGATTTTCAGCATAACATTTTCATCAGAATCACTGGGAATGTTCGAGTTAAAAATGTAGCACGGTTAAGTATATAGCCAAACTTACATATTTTAAAAAATTTTTATTCAGCTTCCGTAGTCAGCATCATTGTGATTTAATTAAGTATTTATACTCCGACTGACTTTGCCTTAGCCTTAACTAAATCTCCAATAACGATAGTCAGTGGTTCGCCAAAACTCGCCACTGTTTGCCCGATGTTCCAAGCTAGCTCTTCTCCAGTAGCGGAAGATATGATTTTGTTGACACTAATATCCTGTGTATCTAGTATCTTTGGTAAAGACAAAAAGAAACAGTGAATTATTATATAATTCAATAAATGTTTGCACATTTTTCTCCCAGTTTTCCGCTTTTGCTTACCAACATAGACGCATTTCGATTGTGGACGACAAAGTCGTAGGTGACACTACCAAAAATGATCCCATCCCCAAAGTCGACATTCCATTGCAGACTAATTGACTTTGTTTGAAAGTCTTCTGCGAATTGAAAATTACTGTTTGATATTACGGATAATATTATAATCAGCTTTATTTTCATTATTTGCCTTGAGAATTACTTACCTGAATTGGAAAACGAACTGGGATCAGTTTTCCCTAGCCATTGGTCCTTACTCCTTGATGATTGACATGGAGAGGAACAATTTGAATACGGTATTGACGTATTAGTGTTATTAGTTGATAAAGTGGCGTCGGCTAGGGATGTTGGTAGCTCAAATACATCGTAGCAGCAGTAGACAGCGCTAGAAGAAGGGTACGAGCATGAGCGCAATGATTTGTATATTTTTTTATTTTCTTATTTCAATTTCTTTTCCTCCGACCGATTTGTATTATGCTCAACAAAAAGATTCACTATAAGTTATAACTACAAGCATTGTTGTGTATGCTTTAAATCTTTTTAAATTGCGACAAATAAGTGTTAACTAATAACTTACCACAGTATCAAGAGGAATTTTTTATCGCCCATGTATCTGGATTTCTAGATCCAATCGCAGTACGGTGTACTATCACTATCATGTGTGTTTTATTCCAAACAGAAACCGACCACTTATTTTTGACAAATTATTTATTTCAACTAGAAACTAAAACAAAGCTTTTAAATTTTTCATATAAAATGGCACAGC
>JAANSN010005135.1:0-10685 GCA_036850665.1 Dicranocentrus wangi | reverse complement strand
TTTTTTTTGTTGACAGCCATTTTCTTAAAGGGATCAGTTGTGTGGAGGAGCAGGTGCCTGCGCGTAGCCTTACCTCACTTTTTTTTGCTCCGCATAACTAACAAAAATAATATATGGCACATATATTCCGAAATATTTTCTCAGACGAAAAGTCAATAGTTAAAAATTATATAGAGGAAATGCGAGGCTTCAAAACAAAAAATAGTTTCAATCGCCCTACACTCTTTTTCATCATCATCATCATCATCATCTTGTCAATATGCATGGTTGTGGTTAGCAGAACCGGTACAGCTCGAGAAGGAGTTTGTTCATGCATGACAAATTAGAAAGCAGCAAAAGTTGTGTGTGTGAATTGTGCAGGAGGAACCAAATCACACCACCTTTCATTCAAGCGACGACGACAACTACGTGTTCCCATATTGAAGATTTATTTTTTTCTTTTTGTGCGTATGAAACTGTTGTTCCGTACTCGGTACTCCACCTGTAAAATAATATAAATAATAAAAATACCTAAATAAGCAAAGCATAATACGAATTTCGTCTTGTCCTATATGCAATGGGACCTATATAGGGCCAGAGTCTACGGATTTACATGAGGCACATCAAAATACCTAAATGTCATATAGGGTTGTACAATGATGTAAAAGTGACATGATATGAGCGAACATGGCAAAATGTAATTTTTTTTTCTCTCTCTCTCTCTGAAACTCCCTTGTGTGCACTGCACTCGACTCACGACAGCATCCTGCCGACTTCCGCCTTGAGTCTATTATGACTACCCATTTTCGAAACAATTAATATGTCGTGCTATTTTTCTAGTTGTGCCTCAGCCTCCACACGTCCAACATCCACAATGATCCCTTTAAACATCATCATCCTCGACATTTTTATATATATATATAATATATATATACGATATGCACATTTTATCGTGCTGGTTGGCTGAGTGTGTGGTTACGGCAAAGTTGTTGGGGGAAAAGGGTCCTTTTCGTGAGTCCACCAAAACCACCATATCACATCACATTCATCATCATCATCATCACATCGTCGTTGTCATTTTGTTATATTTTGCTGCGACTACAATGCACTGTCTCTCTCGCCACATTTTACTTGACTATCAAGATGTACTGAAGACTGAAGCCAGAAAAGTAGGTTGGTAGGCTCATAATATATAATCTTCATAATGCAGAGCTAAATGGTTGCAACTTATAATTTTAGTGGGGATATAGCCATTTATTCATTCTTCTCTGCTGTGATTTTTTTTCACACTGCTACCTAGCCTCACTCAGGATAACTATGAATTGGTGAAGTAGAGAGAGAAGAATGCCAGACTTTTCTGATTTTTTCCTTGACCTTATACAGAGTATCATCATCAGCTAGCCATTTTTATGGGACAAAATCCCTGGGCCGCTGCAGTAAATGTGTGATATGCACAGCGAATGCGCAGAAACAATGGAAAAAATTAATTTGAACCGGGGAGATTTAATTAATTATTGCGTAAGTAAAGACACACTCAAAACTTATCCTTGTACTAGGAAGGGATGTGTGCTATTTTGGAGGTTGGGTCCCCGTCCTCACCACAAGCTCGCACATCTATTTTACAGAGACACCGGCTTTTTACTTTTCATCTAAATGCGTGCTCCTTTATATAATCTTTTGCATTTTTGGGTCGGCCGATGCCAATTTTATAAAATGGTATTGTGGTGCGAGCACGTGTTTCTCTGGACTCAAACTGGATTACACGAGCCGAGCAAGCATTATTATACAAAAAAATGATACATTATTATGCAGGTTATCAGGCACGGTTATCATCAACCAATATTGAGTAATTATTATATTTGGGCTTAACTGCAATAAAAAAATTGGGGGCTTAAGTAAATACCTTCGACCTCCCAATAACAACACTGCGACGCACCAAATAAATGCATGACGTGGTGAGATGTTGGTCATGTGATAAGCATATAACAAGACCGTGATAACGCGTTTACAAGCTTTATTAGCCAAATGGAGGTGATGGGTGCATTCGATTCATCATATCAAACGTCAATAAACATTACCGCGAGAGCAGAAGAGTGGTTTGGGCATCTATCCTGGGAATTCAATTTCTTGAGAAGTTTATTATTACCTATTTTTATTATTATTCTTGTTCTTGCTCCAACTTGGTAGCATGGGAATTAGCCGGCTTACACGGTTTCACGGCACGGTTCCTCTTCCTGATGCCTCGTGTTTTATGAAAATTGGCAGTCCTCCATCCCTCCGTTTTCTTGAGGGACATGGAATGTCTCCACCGTTTAAAATCTCTCCCTGAACGAACATATTATATATCATTGCGTATCATGGCTATTGAACTTTATGAGCACTTCCGGTGCGTGGCACATGGAGAGACATTTAGTTGGATGGGCTATAAATAGCGGAGCGGGTGCAGGCAGACACCTACGGAATTTATCATTTGCTCCAAATTCAACCGACGCGACTCGTTATCTTCAAGTGGGCGAATGAATTTCGTTGCAAAATATATTAACGCGGCTGGGCTGGATTGAGTTCTCGACGACCTTTTTGCATCTGTAGATATATATACAGCTACAAACACGTTTTAAACGTAGTGAATGAATCTCTCTCGCCGGATGACTCACTTTTCTTAAAAACCCATGATCTTCTTGAGAAACGCTTTGGTGCTAAACTTTTTTATTTCAAACGTTGGATTACTCTAAAAGTCCATCAGTTGAGGGAGATTCCGGTTTGTCCGATCTGTTTTTGTCTCGGAGAGTAGTCATCCAGTCATCATCGCTAACTGAGCCCAGCTCAATACCGGTAAGCACTCTGACTCAAGTTGAGTAATTAACCTGGAAATAGAGAAAAGAAAGTGTGTCGCAAACCGTGTGACGTGTGTGTGTGTTAATAACATATACATTACTCATCATATCGACACTCGCACTGCATGATTTTGACAAACATTCTATGAGCTCATCTCAACTTTTGTTAAAAGTTCAAGTTCACTTTTTTCTCTTAGTGCTAAAAATATATAATCACTTGCCAAATGAATGGGCTTCCGATTACGCAATTGAGTTCAAAGTTCAAACCTCGTTGCGTTGAATTTCTTTTTTTGAGTTGTTGAGGAAGTAACAATAGGTTGTGATATGTGATGATGATGATGATGATGGGGTCAATTGATGAATACGAAATTGCGTTTCCTCACTCACAACTGTATTCATGATTCCAACTTGCCACTAGCGGAACACTTTTTTTTAACCCTGAAATAGATGGTAGCAATGCGTGCAAAAAAGTTGCTCTATGCACTTTGCACTCCAGCCAATGCGTAATGTTACGGAACACTGATCACTGGTTTGTTTTGCTATTGTTAGTCTAGTCGTGACAGACAAATTAATGTATGATTATGCAGCAAAAGAGCAATTTGCAATTACAAGTCCAATTTTGGCAAAGTGAATCGAAATCTTGTAGAGTTGAGTGAACCCCAACGTGGACATGGACGGAGGAGGAGGACGTGTAATAACAAGTTGAGCTGAAGCCAAATTTGTAAAAAAAAAAATTAAATTGCGACTTAAGTTAGAATATAATTGTAATTCACTAATCTCACAGGTCAGATTGTGACAAGTGTCAATGCTAAAAAAAATAAGTATTCTTCTATATATCAATAAACCAGACATAGTTCATGCCTATTGTTTGGCTGATGCTTGCTGATGCATCTGATAAGCACACGTGGATGCACACGAAGCAAGTCTCGTTCAGGGAGAACATCGTTCGTTCTTAGTAAAGTGACAGCTTGATGTTGATGTAGGCAAAATTGTGAAGTTTTTCATGATAATTTTTTGCACCTTACATTAGCGAAAAATAGGCGTAACCTTGTGGTTAGTCACAGGAAGCTAAACACGGATTTTTGTGATAAAACAAGGAAATTGTCAGATGTACACAAATGCAAAAGAGGAATGTACATACCTATGATCATCAGTGTTGTGCTCAATGGATTTTACCTTAGTGGAATCTTGGAAGCATCTTATCTGACGACTCTTGACCCGCTATCGCTATTTGGCTTAAGATATTAGTTGGATGAGTTAGCATCAAAAATATTATTTATTAATTATGATTTCTTATTATACGTACAACTAGTTTGGACCTTGTCCTAGCCCTAAAAATATATTAAAGGAAATGGTTTTGGGAAGAGGAATTAGGTACTTTTTTGACACGGTTGTGGGGGTTTCCTTCTGAAGAGGGGTTTGGCTTTGAGCAAAGATGAATGAATTGTGATGTGCCATTTACTAACTATTATTGTTTAACTCCAAGTTTATGAATGATGGCATATCTCCTCATTTGGAATAAGTTGGTCAGGACGGTTGCACATGGATTGGTTTTTCTGTGAATAAAATTAGTAAAAAAATTAAATCCACTTCCTTTACCAAATTATACCCGACTCGCATGTAGACATAGTAGACAGGAGCCAGGAGGGTTCAATTAGTGCATCGAGGCAGGAAGAGGAATTAATTAATCTGTGGAGCCAGTGTGAGACGGTTGTGAGCACGTTACAAAAATTATTATTATTGGACAAAAAGTCAACGTTTATAATACGTTTTTGGATTTTCATTAAAAAGGGTAATTTGTAATTAGTTTTGAGTTACGTGTAATTGGAATTGGAAATGCTTGTGTGTGTGACTAGAGTTCTTTTAACCACACGATACACGCTAGCCAATTATAGCTTAAGAATTTTCTCAGGATTTGAGAAAATGTGCATCACGCAGACGCATAATAAATCATAACAATGTAACATAACACCACTTACAAATCTGACAATGCTAAAAGATAGGCAACTTCAATATATCCGTTCACATTGTCAGTGTGCAATATACTCATGGAAATAAGCGTAAAAGGGTAAAAATGTAAAAATAAACTTGTGTATCCTTGAGTTTGTTTCAATCACGCTTTCTATTTTGAAGCCATCAGATCATCCGCATCACAGAGAGGTGCAACTGGTGCAAGCAAACTGGAGCTGCATGGGTTTCTCTACCAGTTTTCTTTCGCGTTGCATACGTCCTTACCCTTACACGTTATTGTTATTCTTGCTAACCAACACACCACGTTGGAAAAAATCGGAGCGGGTGCGATTTTTCAATAATCCCATAGGGCTCCTCCATATTATTTATATTATTTTTTTAAAGTTAGCAAAAGTTGTCCGCTATCCCGGGTTCTCTTGTCAAACTGGCGTTCCGGGGTTGTAGGCAGGTGCTCCACTTTCAACGAGCTTATTTCTATCTTCCTCCTTCCCTTCCTCCGCGATGGACTTATTGCTTTGCCAAGTTATTATTTGCTCTTTCACAAACAGCTTCTTTGAACATCTCTCTCCCACAACGCGAATAATGGATACGAAAGATCAAAACTCTAAATATATATTATTTTCAATTTGGTGTACCCTTTGCAGTACTTCCTCTCGGCTGGACAATTGCTGTCCGGTCTCGGAGCCGGTAGCAAACGGGAGTGTGGTTGTGGTCCACCCTGGAAAGCAGCAGCCACAGCAGCAGATTTCCAGCAATCACATCCAGACAAGCAATGGCCGAACTGGTTCATCCCCGTCCGAGACGCTGCTGGTGAACGGACACAGCAAGCGCCCTGTTGTCAATGGCCAGCTAATAAAGTCCGCCGACTCTGGAACCAGCAATAATAATAGCCACCTCACAAATGGAGACGTCGTCGGCCACCGCAGCGGCAGCAGCAGCAGCAGCACCCTCTTGTCACCTTCCAGTAATGGTGTAACCCTTCAGTCATTAAAGCAAAGTGGGTCATTAGCTCAAAGATCAAACTCAATCCCTCCTGCCAGACAAAATAATAAGCTAAGGAACGGAGGAGGATCGTCGCCAAACGGGAAAGCATCACAGCATCTCTCCTCACCCGATCCCTCATCCTCCAACCTTCTCACCGAGTCTACCTTTCTATCCTCAAACTTGAGGGGAGTGGTAAGTGATGATGACTGATGAACCTTGCCCTTGCTTAAAAAAGGCATACTATCGAACCGATACTTATTTGTCGTCGTTGCACATTTGTTTGTGGCCATGTGAAACTCGAACTTTGTCATCTTATCGATATATATACATATACCATGTGGCAAAGCTTAAAAGATAGAACTTTATCGTGACTCGGTGTCATTCATTCATCCTGATATGATAATATGCAGCTTTATAAAAAATGAAGTAGTTCATATAATTAAATATATGTGTTTGATAATAAGTTTTTTTTGTGTGTTATCTTGTTCAAAGAGGGTGTCCTCCTCTCTCAAAACAGTCTGCAGATAATTTTGTTTCAATGTACTTTAAACTCCCTTTTTTCCAATTAATGATGCCTCTGGGAGAATTTATAATTTACATCCCAGTTCCCAAAATCCCAATTGTGTTGTCAGTGAAAGTACGGAATGCACTCTGCAGCAAGCAGACTTGCGAGATAATTTTGTATTTTAAGGGAAGCACCATTGGTGAGGAGAAAAAAAAGAAGGATTGTGTTAAAAAATTAATAAGCTACAATAATAATTTATCTTGATTGGCTATAATTTTGGGACTATTCTGCAAGAAATTGACGCTTGTTCTCACTCACCCTACTACTCCTACAATATGTCTTGTAATATTTTTTGTGTCTAATTGGAAGTTATTTATTAGAAAGGATAGAAGGTCAGTGGCAAATTGCATAACGCCAACAAATTTCCCAACAAAAACGTTAAGAAGATGGCAGTTTGTAGTAGTTTGTTTTATGCAAGGGCAATTTCTGGTTCAGCGAGATTTAGGCCAATCAATAATATATTTTTTTTTATAAATTACTTCGTAAAATGGGAAACTGACAATGAGTTCATATAAACAATGTGCAAATGTGTGTGTATGCATTTTTTTCTTGATGATTTTTTCTAAATCCTATAGTTATGTACTATTTTTTTTTTGATAGATTTTGTGTGTTGCACTCTCAGCAATGGCTGCAGTGGGGATTAGCTCTTCTGGAGACTGGGTCGCGCTACTTATAATATGTGCTCAAATTGCTGGCATCGCTCTCATCATCTTCGCAGTTCTCAAGTACCGCTGGTTTTATGTGGCGCTGAGGACCGTGAGGCGAGATATCAAGTATGAGCTAAAAAAAAGAGAAGCGTATTTTCATGAAATATACCATTTTAAGCTAATTAAATAGCTATAATATAAAGTGCTAATTAATTAATAACAATATGTCTTTTTAAAATTAGGGGAGGCTACCGCTACGCAAAAATCCTGTTGAATATTGGCCGTGCACAAAGAAACAATGACTCTGTGATATCCCTGTTTGAGAAAAATGTTAAAAAACATCCGAACAAAGTGTGCTTCTATTTTGAGGAGGAAGTTTGGAAGTTTAAGGATGTGCGTAATTATTATTATAAAATGTTATTTTATAACATTTAATTTGCAGATTTTTTGTAATCATTCGCGGGGCACTGCTGTTTCATTCATTCATGGTCTCAATCTTGGCTTTCCAGGTTGACGAGACGAGCAATCGTATCGCAAATTATTTTGCATCCCAAGGACTGAAAAAGGGAGATTGTGTTTCCGTGTTTATGGAAAATCGGCCAGAGTATGTATGCGTCTGGTTGGGCTTATGCAAGGTGCGACATCCCTATAAAATATTACAACATAATGAACATCTTGATTGAGATGAGCTTGAAAAATGAAATGTTTTTTTTACTAATTTACCAAATTGCACAGATTGGAGTCGTTCCTGCCCTCATCAATTTCCATCTTCGTCTTCAGCCACTTAAGCATTCTATCGAAGTTGCGAAATCTAAAGGACTTATTTACGGGCGAGAGTTGGGTGGAGGTAATTTGATAACATTATTATTGTTCTGCTTCGATATTGTGGGACCAATAATATTTAGCGGATATAAGAAAAGAAAATGTAATATATGGTTTTGTGCATCCAGCAATTCAAGAGGTGGTGGATCTTGGTCTTGTCAAGGATATGCCAATTTATGCAACTGGGAAGCTGGAAGCAGACTCTGTGGTTATTGAGAGCACCGTGGATCTGGATGCTGAACTCAAGAAATCTCCTGCCACCTCACCCTCGTTGTCGCTAAAGATTAATTTTACTGATAAGCTACTCTACATTTATACCTCAGGGACTACTGGATTGCCAAAAGCGGCTATTATTAAGAACTCCAGGTGGGTCAATCAAAGAAGAATATTTATAATTATTGTAACTGGAAGTTTTTTTAAAATTATTTTTTATATGTTCCTCCGATTTGTTTTCAGATTCCTTTTCTTCACAATGGGAATCCACTATTTTATGGGAATTAGGAAGAATGAAGTAATTTACGATCCACTGCCACTGTATCACACGGCCGGAGGGATGTTGGGAGTTGGCCAAGCGTTGATATTTGGCTGCACTGCCGTCCTGCGACGAAAGTTTTCCGCGAGAGCGTACTTCAAAGACTGTGCAAAATACAATTGCAGTGTAATGACCCTATTCAATCATCATCTCCGACAATTGCATTATTATTATTACATGATTTGTATTGTAATGTTTATAATGATAATAAATGAGCTGTTCAAATTATGTATTTCCATAGGCTGCCCAATACATTGGAGAAATCTGCCGCTACTTGTTGTCCGCCCCACCCTCTCCGGATGATACGAAGCATCACCTACGAATGATGTTTGGAAACGGACTTCGACCCCAGATTTGGGAAACTTTCTCTCAGCGATTCAACATAAAGACGATCTCAGAATTTTATGGAGCTACTGAAGGAAACTGCAATATTAGTAAGTACTCGAATCAATAAGTAACAGCAACAACTATATATATAATTTCAGTAACCTCTGTGGATAATAGTACACGATAATCTTTTCTTGCCTGATTGCAGTTAACATTGATAATCATGTTGGATCAGTTGGATTCATTTCAATGATTGCCCCCTTTATCTATCCTGTCACTTTGATTCGTATTGATGAAGCTACTGGAGAGCCAATGCGGGATCCCAAGTCAGGGCTGGTTATGAGATGCAAACCCAACGAGCCGGGCGAGTTGGTTGGGAAAATTATCGAAAACCATCCAGTCAGAGAATTTGAAGGGTAATAATAAAAAATCCCTTATAATTAAATAGGACAACAAGAACAAAGTTTTTCGTCCTACTACGTCCTAATGATTATTCATGTTCCCTTTCATTATTATAACCCTGACAGATACGCGGATTCAACAGCAACAACAAAGAAAATAGTACGAGGAGTGTTTAACCGGGGTGACGCAGTCTTCAGAACCGGTACGTCCACCTATTTTAATTAGTTTTAATATTCGGGTTCCATGTGTTGACAACCGCATTTTCCTGCATTTTAGGCGACGTTCTCGTCATGGACGAATACGGGTACTTTTACTTCAAGGACAGGACTGGGGACACTTTCCGGTGGAAAGGGGAAAATTGTTCCACTGCCGAAGTGGAAGCTGTGGTGAGCAACGTGTGTGGGTTGAAGGATGCTGTTGTGTACGGGGTGGAAATCCCTGGGGCCGATGGGCGAGCCGGAATGGCAGCCATCCTGGACTCCGGATGAAACTGTAGATATGGTCGCTCTTGCGGCCGGTGTCACCAAAGCATTACCTCCATATGCAAGACCGCTGTTTGTCCGCATTGTGAAACAAATGGACATGACAGGTAATTTGCACAACTGAGTCCAATGCTACTTGATTCTACGGGCACACATTTCTGTAACTTTGACTAATGGTGGTGATTTAATTATACCCCGTAGGAACGTACAAAATGAAAAAGATTGACTTGCAAAAGGAGGGCTTTGATGTTACCAGAGTGTCCGAGAAGATATATTTCTTCAATGGAGGAAAGTATGTCCTCATGGATAACGAATTATACTCCAAAATACAAAAAGGCGAAGTTCGCGTCTAACCAACAACACCGCCTCATGCTAGTTCCTAGAGATTCGCAAAAAATATAGGTCACCACACCTTCCCCGTTCGTTGTTTGATTTTTTAGCATAGTTTTATTGTGATTTTTTCTTAAGTTACGTAAATCTAATCTAACGATAACGATATATGTATAAAAATGATAGGTGATTATTAGGACTAGTTGAAATTGTTCCCCTTGTGATGGCGAAGGAGAAAAGGAGATCTAAACATAATCTATATAAGTTTTAAAGTGTAAAAAATAAATTTCTAAAATAACACGATTAATTAATATGTTTTCCCGTCAACACTGAACAGAACTGCCCAATCAGAAAAAAATTTTGGGAGTGTTTGAGCTTTACATTATTACACACACATTTTTTGCTCCTTCACTATAAAAATTCCCAACATCCCAAAACCGTGGAGAACGAGAGAGTCTATTATAGCCCATTTTTATTAACAAAGAAATGGTTAGCGTCAGTAAATAGCAACGCTCAGTAAATTTGGTCAGCAAATGAATTCAACTGAAAAATATATAAGTTATTTTTGTACTTGTATGCTCAATTTTAATAAATTGTTTGATAAAAGCGAAAAAATGTGTAAAAATGTTTGTGTCATGTTTTTTAAAGAAACAAAAAAAGAGAGAGAAGAATCCTGTGTGTGCTGAAATGAGATTACAAAAAAAAGTGAAGCTGAGTGTGTGGCAGTGATCCTTTTTTTTATTATTATAATATATTACAGTAATTAATTACTTATTAAGACGTACAATAAAAAAAAATACAAATGCATTT
>JAANSN010005134.1:0-13132 GCA_036850665.1 Dicranocentrus wangi | reverse complement strand
TTCGTTGACGCCTATTAAATACAAACATGATTGACATTTTCACAGTTGTTATATTTATTATTACAAAAAATTATAACCATGTATGCAAATTATACTTAAATTAGAATAAAACCAGGGATTTACAAAAATGAGTCGCCGTAGCTTTACTACTTAGGTAATTGCATTTAATCTTCTTCTTTTAACAAAAACATAATATTCTCCTCCGAAAACCCCTCCACAAAGTGCAAGGAGCAGGCTAAACCCGAGAAATATGAGGGACAGCTTTTGGAATGCGATGAGATCGGGCAGGCTGTCCGGCTTTCCTGTTTCCCTGAGCACTCCATGAATGAGCATCGCTCCCCACACGGTCCACTCGTTGTACCTCCTCCTCAGCCCACTCTCCTCCAGTCTCCTCACTGACCGCTGAATCCAATAGCGGCTCACCAGTTGAACGTCCAGGTAGCGCTGTGAGGCGTGAATCCGCTGAGGAACAATGTGACATTGGGTGGTCGTGGCGGTGACACCCTTCTTGCTCATCTTCCCCTGAGCCCCTCCTCCACCCAGTTTGATGTAGCGCTGCAAGCTGGAGCGGAGGTGGACCGCCAGCACCGCGTCCGGAATGATGGCGTACTTGCCGGTCGGGTGCTCCACGAGGTAATTAAACGACTCGGTGTCAATGCAGACAAATGCCTGCTCGTTCACGCCCGAAATGTTGGAGTTGAGGAGAAAGTTTTCTGAAGGGCGGTTAGTGTTCCAGAGGACGCGATAGCCGTTTTCAATCAGTTCACGAGCAGTTTTGAACGCTTTTGGAAGGGGAACCACGGTGATGAGGCTGGTCATTCCGTTCATGTAAAAGGTCGCTACGGCTATTCCTGACACGACCACCGTCTCCTTCAAGAGGGGCAACGAGGGAGAGGGAGGAAACTTCCCAAATCCGAGAAATAGACAGAATCCGAGAAGAATGGTGCTCAGCGCCCAAACTCCAGCCTCAAAGGGGCGGATCCACTCGGTCAGATTGAGGTATTGTCTACTGCTCCCCGCCCCGTCCGCCGGCTCCTCCCCTCTGGCTCTCGAACAGTATATCAGTTGATAGGCCGTCGTTTCCTGGAAAGTGAGTCCGGAGGACAGGTGAGTGTGCTCCGTTTGTCGGAGGTACTCCGCCGCCCCGTGTTCTTCTGAAATTAGTTCCGTGTAGTTGTCGCGGTGGGCCACCTCGTGAAAGAGGAGGTAGGACATGTTGTGCACTCGAGACAATATCAGTGGCGTCATGTTGCTGGCGTCGCAGGTGAAGGCGAGCCAGGTCCATCTCCCAATGTGGTCGGCGCACTCTTCCACCTCCGCCTTGTAAATGTCGAGGTGGGGCAGGAAGATGGGCTGCATGAGGGCTATCAACTGACGGCCGTGGCCATTCCAGAACCACTTTTTGTGCAAGTCCAATGGATTCGCTAGGATTTCCAGAGATTGCTGCTGATGCGGATGGCCTGTGAGCTGGAAACGGGGTCCGGTATCACCGGAGCCGCTGCCGCAGTAGCCGTGACAGAGCAATTGGGCTTCAGCAGAGTTCCTGTTTCCGTCCAGAATTATTTTTGGGCAAGGTAGGGAAGGGACAGAACGGGGTAATAATAATTGGAGGCGCGCTTCTTCCCGCTGCTCGTCGTCGTTTTCTGGAATGAAGAGCACGAGGGAGGTGGGGTAGGCCGTGAGCTTATTGAAAATGGAGAGATTGTTGGAGGGGGAAAGTGGAGTGATTATCACGGAAAACACTGGATGGTGGCGGTGGTGGCTAGGAATGATGACAGTGTCGAAATCCGGTGAAAGCACTACTTGTCTCAAGATGCCCCCGATGAGGTTCGCTGGGGAAAGCGAGGGGATCATCTCGACGACGGAATGGAGGTAAACAATGTATTTCTCGGGATTCCTTGATAAGAAGGAGATGAGGGGCTGGCGGGAAGTGGCCAGATTGTTGAGTTCCAGATTGGAGGAGGAGGAGGTTTCCAGGCAGAAAGAAACGTACGTGAGGAAGGCAAAGATGAACAAGGACAACTGATAAAAAAAGCACAACATTCCGATTTTGTGGTTTGGGTACGAAAGTATATATGTAATAATATAACCTTTGCTCTCTCTTCCATTTTGTTTTGCTTTATTTCCAATTGACCATTCTGGAATGGAATTCTTGGAAGGCCACAGTTTGAAGCTGTACTGACTGACTTGAGAGTAGGAGCAACAGCAGATTAGAGGTTTGTTATATATAATTTATAGGTAGGCTGGCAGGACACATTTTCGCCATTACAGCAAGCAAGCAAATATTATTGATCCGCAAAATTACAGTTTGTTGTGCCGGTATTATTGATTGTGACATTGGGTAATAATTGATTTGTCACAGTTGTGCCATCTGTCTGCCGTGTACACGATTGCCCTGACCTAAATAAACAAACACCTTTGAAGTATGCTCTGATTTTATCACTGATTCCGGCGGAATGATAAGCACACTTACTCTTAGCTCCTGTTGACATTGAATTATATTGTATCACTCGATAACATCTTACTTGTAAACATACAAACAAATCCTTAATTGTAGTTAAATATAAGTGCTTTCTCAACAAACCAAATGAATGATGGCTCAGCTCATGTCAGATTATAACAAGATCATTATCATTACCATAAATGTTATAAGAAAGTAGCAAAAGCCAAACGTACATAAGAACGACAAAAACTACACAAGAAAGACAGGAGAACGAAAAGTACACAAGAAAGACGAATAACACAGAGGAAAGAAAAAGTACTTTTCCCCTCCCCTTCCACTATCCCCTCACCCTCCCTCTCTAATTTCCTCTCTCTTTGCATCTTCTCCTTCCATATTTGCTATAGCGTGTCATCCAAAACAAAAACTTTTTAATTTGACCTTTGACCCCTTGACCTGAATTCGCTGATTTTTATGGAGTGATCTCCTGAACAGCTAATGTACCTACTTACCCCATATATGTTATAGCATGTCATTACAAAAGTATTTTCAACTTGACCTTTGACACCTTACCCTTGACCCGATTTGGCTGATTTACATAGGGTGCCTTCCTCAAAACCTAAAGTACCTACATACTAAGTTTCAGCGAAATCAAATAAGGCATTCCTAAGTCATCGCGCAGACAAACACACACACACACACAGCATCCATAATTTCATTAAGAGCTAAAGCTTTGGCTACCGCAAGCTAACTAGACTTTCTACCGTAGAAATATCGGGAGGGGAGGAGACGTTGATAACGACAGCCTCCAACCAATTATCAGAAATTGGAAAGAAAATTCCAACTGCGAAAGTATCAGTTCAGTCTAATCAGTAATTTTTCCTTCTTTCTCTCCGAATAGCCTGTTTTATTGAGTCCGTTCTAAGTAGATTCGAGTAGATAGTAAGGGTGGCGTCATGTTGCTGGGGTCGCAGATAAAGGTCAGCCCGGTCCATCCTCCACCTCCATTGTGAGCGGCGCAGTCTTCTTCCACCTCCGCCTTATAAATGTCGAGGTGGGGAAGAGAAATGGATTCCATGAGGGCTATCAACTGAGGTGGTGGTCATTCCAGGACAGGGCCAACTTCAAAATGCGGTTTCCCCACTGGACCATGAGGTACTGGACAGAAACAGCTACTCTGCTTGGCGGTGGCCATTTTATTTTGAGAGAAAGTCGGATAATTTGCTTGGACGAACCTATACGTCCAATGTGTGGCTCCGGAGTAAGTGACCGCAGACTCTTGCTCTTCTTCTATTTTTTAAGGAAAGGGGTGTTGTCATAATAATAATGGCCTATTGGATTTGTTTTTGTTTATTTATATTGTAGGAAGGATCAATTAGTCCAGGAGACAGTGCGACAAAAGTTTCCAAATTGCACAATCATGACCATAGCTCACCGACTTGAGATGGCGATGGACTGCGACAAAATCAAGATGGTCCTTCAAGATGGTCAAGTTGCGGTTAGTTTTTAAGAATTCTTAGAAAAAACATAAATAAACTAAAAAAAGTGTTTAAAAAAATACATTCACATGATTGTGTCTTGCCTTTAGTTAATCGCTTCACTCACACTGTTGAATTGATTGAGAAGCTATATTTGACAGGAGTTTGACAGCCCAACCAGCCCACCTACAGCGAAGAAAGGAATATTTTCGAAAATGTGGGAACAAAGTTTACACTGCAAACGGTTTACACCGCCAACCAAAATACATAATAAAATAATTTTATTTATAAATAAAATGAAAGACGTATTTATACACTCACCAAATGTTAATACCACAAAAACTTTGTTAACTTTAATTAATTATAAACTATAATAAAACAAAATGATTAATTATTAATAATAGTAAAAATGCCGTTTTTGGATCCTGTAATTTCATGCAAGCAATTAGCAAGCGGACAAAAGAGAACAAAGGCGGGCGGAGGGTGGTGAGCAATGTGAGCATTGAGTTGAGCGCACCCTTTTGTCTTCAGGTGCCCCGGAAAAGTGAGGGAAAAAAGTGAGTCTGGGATTCAAGAGTGATGAAGTGTTGGAGAATAGGGGAATCAATGGGACATGATGACATAGGAAAAGCAAAGCCATGTCTACAATGTAAACAAACCAAACCAGAAAGATCCTTTTTCCTCTTTTTCAGGTATCTAGGTTAAAGGTTAACTTTAATTACTTTTCTAATTTAATTAAACGATAATTAATTGATTACTCTAGTACGAAGCCTACTCGGTCGATGTTGGTTTTTAGCACCGGGACTTGAGCAATAATTTATTTTTTATTTTTTTGTTATAATTCTTCTAGATTTATATGCTGGCTGGATAACGTGACGTGTGTGTCCCTCAGTTTCCGAACCGAACACCTCCAACATTTGACCTCACAGCCTGTCACAATTTTCAGTCAAAAAGGGTTCCGACGAGCATTATTGTAATATTATTAAACTATTTGGAACAGACTTCCCATTCCCACTTCCCTCCCCCTGGAAATCTCTTCTTGGAGCTATAAATAATGTTCTTCACGGACTTATTCCTGACCCGAGGCAGGCTACCCATCGGCTCCTTCCTCATGTTCATCGGAGGGTTCAGCATGGGCTCCTGGCTCACCCTCTTCCATCAACTCCAAGTGGAAAAGGACCTGATGGACCACGATCTCACGGTGGTTGGACACCACAACCACCAGCCATTCCTCCTCCTAGTCATTCTAATCATCTCTGCCCCGAAGCACTTTGACCTCCGGGACACGCTCCGCTCCACTTGGCTCCAATTAGCTCCAAAAGGTGGTGGAGGAGGAGGGATGAGTAGTTCGTCGTCAAAGCACCTCTTTGTGATCGGAACTGAAAACCTGCCTCCAGACATCCTCCGACGGGTGGAGCAGGAGAATCTCGTTCATGGCGACCTGCTCCTCCTCCCGGAAGTCGTCGACTCGTACCACAACCTCACGCTGAAGCTCACCGAGAGTTTGACATTTATCAGCTCCTCCATCCCATTCCGCTACGTGCTGAAGTGCGACGACGACTCCTTTGTTCGGGTGGACGGGGTGCTGGAGGAGCTGGAGGAGCGACAAGCCCTGCTACGTGGGAAACAACGGGGCGGAGGAGGTGGAATGGGGGAGGGGGCGGCCGAGACCTGCTACTTTTGGGGCTTTTTCGATGGGCGAGCCCGGGTTCAAAAGAAGGGCAAGTGGAAGGAGGGCGACTACAACTTGTGCGACCTCTACCTCCCCTACGCCCTCGGCGGCGGATACGTGCTCAGCAAAAAGTGCTCCGACTTTATTGTTCGAAACCAGGGCGTGCTTCGAACCTACAAGAATGAGGACGTCACGGTCGGAACGTGGCTCTCTGTCATCAACCATGAGAAACGGTATAACACCACCACCATATTATCAACTATATAATTAAAATTAAATAATAATACTTGTAAAAGTTGAGTTAATTGTTTTGGTTTGTTTCAGACATGACGTTCGATTTGACACGGAATACGAGAGCAGAGGGTGCAGCAACAAATACTTGGTCCAGCACAAAATCACCCAGGCGGAAATGAGGGAGCGGTACGAGCATTACGTCAAGACTGGGAAACTATGCCCGGAGGAGGTTCGGAGACGCCCTTCATATGAATACGATTGGACAGTGCCCCCATCCCAATGTTGCAAACGCAATGCCACAATCATATAAAAAGCAAAAAATTGTATGAATAGTTAATTTTTTTATAAAACTTTCGCGTCATTTTTATTTATTATTATGGAGCCGCTAACTTACTGGGTAATGTTGATGCTAAATAATTATAATTAATACTCATATTGTTTGACTGCATTTATTGTCTGTTGTCTGTGGTATAATTAATTAAATGTCATAATAATTTAATTTCAGATTAATAAATCATCCCAATAGATTAAAACCAACAACTCTCACTAGCTAATTAATGCTAATCTTATTTAAATAATTTACATATTATTCAGAGGAAGGAATTACCGACCGAGGGAATGAATAAGGGAGGGATATAATAATTTAGTTACAAGAAATAGAGGAGATTCTGGAGCGAGTGATGCGCCTGGGTGTGGAGGGATTGTCCAGTCAAGTAGGCGAGTTTGTGGGCGTACTGGCAGGGCGCTGGCACGGCAATGGTGCCCGTGTAATTGTAGTACAAGTGGCAGAGCTTGAGTGTCAGGCGCTGCATCTTGTCCGGGTTGAGCCCTTGCTCGTCCACGAGCACATTGTAGCTCGTCGGACTCACCGTCCCTGTCCCTTCCAGCACGTTTTGGCTGACCAGGAAAAAGTCATACCTGACAAAGGAAATTGGCAAGAAACAAGTATCAGCGTGTGTTTTAGCAGGATAATTAAAAAACAGAAGCATTATGGAATTCGAAGTTGATTGAACCTTTCTGGAAGGGTGATAACATCTGCTCGTCCACGAGCACATTGTAGCTCGTCGGACTCACCGTCCCTGTCCCTTCCAGCACGTTTTGGCTGACCAGGAAAAAGTCATACCTGACAAAGGAAATTGGCAAGACACAAGTATCAGCGCGCGTGTGTTTTAAAAGGATCGTTAAAACAGAAGCATTATGGAATTCGAAGTTGGTTGAACCTTTCTGGAAGGGTGATAACATCATCCACGATTGTTCCCGGACCCGGATTTGTTTCCCCAGCGGAGCCTGGCACAATAAATCCGCGTGTGAATCCTCTTGGTGACGATGATAAACGAGAATTTTGGGGTGGCAACCTTCGCCTCTCGGTACACATCCCCTATCGCTAGCTATAAAAATAATTATAATTTCAGAGTCAATAATTAATTTCACTCTTTTTATTAAAAAACAAATATCGCATCGTTGTTCAGTCCTCACCCGAATCTGATCCAGCTCAGTATTGTAAATATATGATAGCTGGCCATCTCCGACGCCATCCCGGTACAGAATTATTCTTGCCGGAAGAATCTTGTTAATATTTAGATATGCAAGCAAGGCGTCTATTTAAAAAATTAAGAAAAAATTATAAGCTCCCGCTCCCCGTCGTGATTACTAGTTTCGTTCGGATCGGAGATGCGCTTTTTTATCACACCACCCACAAACAAAAATGTTCTATGTTCTTATGGATTTCGGTGATATCCATTATTAAAATATATTAAATTTTAGTTACTCCTCATGGCCATGCATAAATTGGCCGACAGCTCGCTCCTGTTCTTGTGGAAATGGGTTTGGGAAAAGTACTTCCCGAACGTGTCCGCAGTCGTGGCGACCACTGCTCCCACGCTGGGCAGCCTCTTGTTGGGGGAGTGGAACGCGTCATACCCAATCACCATCAGGTTCTATTATCAAAAAATTATATTATTATATTATATTTTTTAATCAATGTATTTTGACAGTATAAATTTTGTTAGTTTTTTTAGTTTATTGCAACTCACTCGCAAGGGGATTGCGACGCTCCACGGCTCCCCTCCCAACTTGGCGTTCATTTGAATAGCCAGTCGACCGGAGATGGACACCGAGTTTTTGGTGAGCAGCGTCTTTAATATGACGCATTGAGAGGAAACTTTAAGAAAAAAAAGAAATCACATTATTTCTTTGCAACTTTTTACCAAATAAAATCCTAAAATAAAATTATTGCTCTAATTAATTAGATTTTTTATTTTAGTTTACCTCCCAACTCTACACAGCATTTCTTTTTGATGGCAGAGTACACCTCGCCGTTGTTGTTCGGGAGGATGACGAAGAACAACTGGACTTTCCCCTTCAACTGCGTGAAGATATTCTGGATGGCTGTGGAGTAGCTGCCCGGTTTGGAGTCGTTCATTCGGAACCTATAAACAATGGAGATAGATGAATTACCTATAGTTATAGTAGTAGTACTATGATGATGAGTGAAATTTATAGTCACGCAGTTAATTTATATATTATATTGACTCACATAATTGTGGGGTTATCAATTTGAAAGCTCATGGCTTTGGAAGTGGAGCGGAGGGCAGACACAATTTGTTCCGCGGCCGCGTCGCTCTTTTGAGGCATGGATTAAAACCCATTGTCGGAGTGGAACAGTGGTCAACATGGGCTTAGCTAATATGCAAATAATTACAAAAAAAAGATTATTAAAATGAATATTATCTCATTGTCAGGAGGAAGGAAGATTATGCAAATAAGTAAGTGGAGCAATAATTAATTAATTAATTAACCATATGAGCTTACATTTAAAAACGTTGGTCCATTCTCCGCCACAATTTTTCTCCGTCTTTGGCAGTGCTCCGGGAGAGGCCTTAGGACCTACAACGATGTCATCCATGTCCACCACGCGACCCATGCAGGGCACCGGCTTCCGGTTGATCCCAATATTCCATCGTTCCAGCTCTTTAACAACCTATTACACAACACCAAACAAAAACATGGATACAAAATGACCTCTGACCTCACTCAACAAATCTAAAAAAAGATTATTTGTTTTACCTTCTTGTCCTTGTACCACCTGGAGATGAAATCGTTGCTCTCCTGAATCCTTTCCTTGGGCGACAGGGTCAAGTGCTTGGCAAGGTCCTTCATCAGATTGACGTCTTTCCTCATTGCCTCCGTCAGCCCTGTGGGGAAATAGAGGTCTCCAGTATAATCGCATCTTTCTTACTTAAAAATCATTATTAAATTATTAGAAATTAATTACCAGTCATTTGACAAAGTTCCGGGACCAAATAAATGGGCTGGTTGGCCCCTCTGTGGTAATCCTTTTTCTTGGGGAGGGAGACCAGCATTGGCTGCCCAGCATCCTTAATTATACTCCCGTACTGCTCCTTGTAGTACTCCAGGTACGACTTTTTCTGTCCGCCCTTGATGGGAAACACGTCACTGGGGCTCACGTCCCACTTGATGTCGTCGATCCTGTAGTTCTTCTTGTTGTACCTGGTGAGCACGATGGAGCCCAAGAGCTGCTTGGTCACCTCTTTCTACAAAATCATCGGACCAGACAGACAGGGTCAAGGGTCATCATATCATATAATAGGTTTTGTAATCATTGTTTGTGATATTTATTAATTAAGTACTTTGTAGTCACTCCGAGCGGCTTTGGCGTTGTTGACAAAGTCGAGAACAGTGTCGGAGCGAACCACCCGGTGCGCCACCTCCATGTTGAGGAGGATTTGGTTCTCGTGATTGCGGACGGAGGTGATGTAGCCCGGCCACATTTCCAACTTCCTCGAAGGAACCACCACTTTCCGGGTCGGGTCGAAGTAGAATCGACCCATCAGCTCCAGGTCCAGGTAGACCATGATGTTCCGCAAGATTATATTGTAGACCTGTTTGCAAAAAGAGTGAAAAATGTCATTTTTTTGATCCCTATCTTCTTTGATATTGCTAAGTTGTTGTTTACCTGTAAAAAGAGGGGTTCCACGGGAGAGACTTCAGAGACCAATTTGAGAGAGATTTGGACCTTCTTGTTGTTGTGCGTGTTCATCGAGTAAAGTTCCATTGGCTGTGTCATAATAAAAAGCAAAAAGGGAGTTAAAATTTTAGTAAATTTTCCTAAACCGGCAGTAAGATATTTTTAATATTTAATAAGAAAGAAAGATTGATTTTTTTCTCGAGTAGTATTTTAGTTAGTTACGCTGAGCATGATGCGATGTGGAGTGTAGAGGGACTGTCCGTCAAAAATGAAGGCTCCTAAAGTGTTTTCGTGGATTTGGACCAGCTTCTTTTTCACTTCGGTTCGCTCCTCCTCGGGCTTGAAGTCGAGGTGGTAATGGAAGAGATTAAAGTTGGTCTGCATTAAAAAAACATGTAAAATTAAATTATCATTAGTTTAGTTAGTAGGACAATAATTAGCAAGCAGGTGAATATATAAGAAGAAACTCCTCACCAGCTTGTCCAAAGAGTAAAAGTTGGTGGTCAGTGGTACTTGTTTGCCAGAGTCGCCCTGTTTGGTTGTGAAGGAGTCGGGAGAAGGTCGGGATTGAACAATGTCGCAGGAGTCCGCTTGGTTCACCAGGAAGTCTGGGTTGGGCCTAGTTGGCCCGGTTGGCCGTCCCCGTTCCCCGCCAACGCGCCCGCGACCTCGTCCAGTACTACCACCACCACCTCGAGCACCACCACCACCACCGCTGGTTCCTCCACTTGTAGCCACTGCCACTACTCCAGATCCAGTGGCGATTGTATTTCCTCCGCGTCCCCCTACACCCCCACCTCCTCCACCTCCACTTTCTCCTGTGGAGGTCGTGGTCGTTGTTGTTCCTTTTCCACCCAGAGACCCACCACCCCGTCCGCCTGTTCCTGCCAGCGCCCCTTTTGAAACTCTCCCGGCCCAACTCATTCTATATTTTTCCACTTTAGCTGTCCTCTCACTTGATTTTTATACTGTTTGATATTTTCCCCAATTTGCTAAATACACTCGAAAATATATTTACATATATTTAGATCTGTTTTATTGGTATTTTAGTGAGATGCACGCACACTCGACGAGAGTAGAAATCAGACTGAGGCTCAATTCTGCCCTGCAAGTCAATTTTATTCAGTAGTGCAGAGGAATGCGAGGCCACGTCAGCCTAATGCAGAGACTGTGTGGAGCACAGGTGTCAACTTCTCATTGGGCGATGAGCACAATTGGCTCATTTAAGAAAGTTTTCTAATTCTGGCATCCTGTATCATTAGCTGACTCCCGACAGGCATCTTGCTAATACTTGACGACACTGAGCACTGGGTGGTGGTGCATGGCCAGTGGGTGGCAATTGGTGAGGTGGTGGTGATGCTTTATTTAAACAAGCAGACTTTCCGTCCACCACGTCCACCTGTCTCTAATTGTGTTAATATTAAATTGTCTAAAAAAAGTAAACTCTCCCAAAATCACAGTAATATGAGCTTTTGATATTCACCTATGCATTAATGGGAGAACTTATACTGTTAACAGTTTGCTGATGATGTAATCGCTCAACCTGATTCTTCCTACCTGATACCTGTAATGTAACATTAGCATTACATGTCTGCAGCTTATTATATCAAATCTTTGCATACCAACCATGTACATACTTTTAAAGTGGAACAGAAAGTGGAAAGTTGGAGAAACTATTAAAAATCGGAGGCGGAGCATCATGCTTTTGTTCATAAATATCTTATTATGTAAATGAATGCTATTAAGCTTTCAATCCACATTGTTCTCAAAGTAGACCCCTCTCTCTAACCTAACATGAAAGTCTTCCCCTATCTTTTCAAGCATTTTTTTTATGATACATTGTATTTTGTGTTATGATGATTGATTGATGAATTCGGAGAATTACAAAATTGCCGATTGTTCATTGTTCTCCGCTCCATTCGGAACTGCATTTACGGTCGGTCGGTCGGGAGTGTGGAAAAGCTGCAGCATTGCGTGAACACCTGCACCTGCAGCAGGTGAGCAAGAAGGAAGATGTCGCTTTAGTACTCGGCGGTTCGAAAAGAGAACTGACAATTAGTGGACGCAGGTGGGGCATGTACCATGCAGCGATTGAGATGATTTATTATTACATGATGTATCCATTCCAAAAAAAATTCCACTGGCTTGCTCTGCCAATATAATTTACATACCTACCTATTAATGCACATGTTATTTTGCAATTGTGAAACAAATTGATGGTTATAAAAGTCAGAATAGGATGAAATAGGCATAGGATAGGTCAAAGTTCACAACACTTCAAAAATGTGCTTAATTATTTTCACACGGACAAGTCGTCAAATTTACATTGTCATTTTATGGACTTTTTTGTAATTTTTATGCGACGATTTTGTGACTGAGCTGAGGCTGAGGAACATAAGTAGGTAGCTTATAACTTTATAAAGCAGTTAGCATTATAGTCAGGTCAGGATTTTGCCATGAGAGAGTTAGCTAGTCATCTTCTCCGGGGTTTAGCACCCTTACAAGTATATGTTTATGGGGTGAATGGTTTTCCGTGTGCCATTCCGGGATGTTTTTTGGCGTGGTGGTGGAATGAATATGACAAACACTTTCTGTTTATTTTGGAAATATTTAGTTTCATAATCCTACCTTATGGTGAGTTGTGACTGCAAGCTGCAAGCCACATTCAATTCCCATTTATCCTTGCGTATTGAGAGCAGCAAAGAAGTAACACATAATTTCACGAATTACTCACTAACTACCTTTTTCCTCAGCGAGAAACTATTTTTGATGGACAATTTAAATGACAAAATTACGTTTTTGAGCCTGCAAGCTTTAAAATCTCACTTGCTGCGGAGTGGAGCATATTAAAAATGTTTTAGCTTCCATCGGTTACCTCCATCATTTGCTGTATCATACAGATAATGGAAAATGAGGGGGTGACATTCTATATTTCATTTTGAGCGTGTAATTGATTATCCTTTAAGTTTATAACCATGCAGCACTAAATACTTAATTAAATAAGTAATACCTCCAAATAGCTCTCTTATTTCCCTCAAGAGGCAAGCCTTGTTGATAGGAATATTGGGTAAGTGGAGGCATTTGACGTTGGGGAATCTTCGGTTCTCTGCCGAAATATAGGAATATGCAATCTCAGCAAGAAATAGTGCAAGAGAGACCAGCAATAGCGTAAAGTAGGGAATCCAAACGGCAACCGGAGACTCAAGGTCAGCAATCCGATCTCCCTCGCGCCCCCCAATCCTGCCAAGCAGCTCCCCCTCATTGAATGCGATTGTGAAGAAATTCCAGGTTTTGTTATAATTCGACATTTGATTTAATTT
>JAANSN010005133.1:0-13133 GCA_036850665.1 Dicranocentrus wangi | reverse complement strand
CTGGTCGCATTTGGGGCTCGAATGGTCCACACGCATCTCTCGTTCGGGACCAAAGTCTCATTTGTTTTGTACGTGATGGTGCCGCTGGTACTGTTCAGCACTTCCCTGCAGCTTGTGCTCATGGTGGTGAATGATGATGTGGACGAGGTTCTGAAGAGCTTTGAGAATTCGAGGGAAGTCAGGGCGCTGACTGCCGAGAAGGTAACAAGTGAGAAAAGTAGGGCGGAAATTAGCTTTGCCATTTTGGAATAACTTGAAAGGTTTATTTTGGATGAGGTACCCAAAGACTATATTTAGTAATACGAGGAGCGGAGCAAAGTGTTTGATGAAGCTGACGCCGGAGAGCACGATTTATATACCAAGGAGCATGATGACTTGATGACATTGGCAGGCTGCTTGACTTTGACTTACCAGTTGGCTGAAACCGAGTCACGGCGTGTTTGGCTCAAGTGTTTTGAATCCACTTCAAACCTACTTACCTAATCAAAGTGGAGGAATAAAATTGTTGGTTTGGATTATGCAACACGATGAGAGTCTTTATGGAAAATTTGCGAAAGCTGAAAAGTGTTTGTAAAACGTGTTTCACAAGGGTTTCATCATTTGTGAGTAAAAGAGGAATGAAGTTATTGTCTGTTTCATCATGGCACGATGACAATCCCTCATTTCTGGAAATGTCACGTGTAATCTTCGTGTCTCCACATGGAGTCAGTCAATAAAGTCATTCACTTGTTCATCACATTTCTTGACAACTAGGTAGCAGTGCAAAGGTAATTGGGAGTATGTTTAAAAGCAATTAAAAGTGAGGTACATGTAGGAGATTGATTGATTTATGGTTGGTTAGGTTAGGTTGACAAGGTGAAGACACTTGACAACTGACGACAATGAACATTGACCCAAGCTACCTACACCTACACTCATCTGATGGTGGCCAAACGTTTTGTTGTAACTCTTGTCAATCTGATAACAAAATGTGATGAAATGGGGAGAATTGATTAAGGTTATATTAATTAATGCAGGTTAGATGGTCGGTGTCAGTATGCAAATCGCAAATCATCATAACACATAATATAGTAGTAATATAAGCAGTTAGTGAACGCTAAAACGCACCTACTCCAGATTTCGTTGTTGTGCGAAAAATTTCCACTATATTCCCACGCAATCCATCCTAGTTCAGAGGTTTTAATTTATGGCAATCAGCCAGCACCCGCAGTAACACTTTTATCTCCTGTTCCTGTTCTTTTATAACCTGTTGTTCCTTCTTTCTCATCACCCACCCATTTACCTGCTGACTGACTAAATTAATTTTTATGCTACTGGTTTTCCTAGATCCTGTCGGAAACAAGACAAATTTAACGCACATATTTGCTAGACGACTGACAAACCCTTTTAGAATATCTATCTAGCAATAAGATCAACTCCTATCAATTAATTACTTTTGCAGTGTAAGGGCTTGACGGGCACGGAATACCTGCTATATTTCCCCAGATATTTTCCTCTAGCAACGAACAGAGTCACTAAAAAGATGTTAGAAAGACACTAAAGAGTGAGGATATTTGCAAGTGCTCCCTTGTTATGGTCTGCTACAATTTGTATAGCAAAACTGATGAATGCTGATCTTTTAATTTCGCATATCTCTGTAATATCTCTATTGTTTGCATTGGTCGTACAGAGTACAGTTATAGTACACATTCCATCCGCAATCCGCACTCATCACAAAAACTCTTGCATTATGAAGGGGCTTTCTTTCAAACGAAATCGAAGGCATGAGAGACTGACGAACTCACCTATTGTATTGGGCCTTGCATGTTACACATTTTTGGATTTGAGTGGGCAATAGACAAATAAATGAATGAATAGCGTCATGATGGGATAGGAGGATACTATCAGGATCGAATGTGGGAAGCGAAAGAGGCATGCGCGAGGCAAGGTCTAGGTTAGACCATGTATTTTTAGGTAGAAACAAATAGTTTGAATTTTACGTGAGAGAAAAGCGATAAAGGAAAGATGATATGTTTATAGCCTCACATCAGTCTTGCTCGAACCATCAAGCTGTAACCCACTCATTACTACAACCGAGCGTAAGCACATGTTATAACAGCGACAGCAGCAAAGAGGATTAGGTTACAATACAATTCTTTGGAAAGTGGCTGCCTTGCCTAACCTTTATTAGGCATTATTAGGCAACTCAGCTAGTGATCAACGCAAGCCGTGAAAGCTTGCAAGCCAAAGCCGGCTTGCAAGCCAAGCCAAGTCATGACGTGGCTCAAGCTTGGCTTGCAAGCCAAGCCATAGCTCAAGCCTGGCTTGAAAGCCAAGCCATAGCTCAAGCCTGGCTTGCAAGCCATGCCATGCCTCAAGTCCTGGCTTGAGATGGCTTGAAGTAATAATGAAGATTCATCTGCTCTGCCAAGTGTGTTAGCTAAATCCAAACCGCGGCGTATTGAAATGTTTGTTTACATTGACTGACTGCATGCTGGTGGGAAGTAAGTGTACTGCTAGTGAGCTACAATAATTTAGGGAAAGATTTATTTGCTATATTATTTTTCGGAATATAAATCGATTCAATAAATACAACAAATGGGAAGTAGTATTTTAAAGTTGCAGCAACTGGTTGATGAGCCTCAGGTAAAGGTGAGAGAGGTCAAAGGTTGAAGGTAAATAATAAATTAAATTTAGTTACAGTTCAGTTTCCAAGGGCTCCAGTCACCACACCAGACATTATGTTAATAAAATTTCTATTGATGCCTTTTCATTTTAATATTTTAAATAGGCATTGAAGCTGGAGCAAATAGATGTCCCCGAGGGTTCACTCCTGTTTAATAATTATGGTCAAGAAATGATTCAACACCACGACGCTGATTTATGGTAGATTACATTGGAACAAATGAATTGATTGAGTGTGAGTGGTCCTCCAACTTTGTCTACTTTCAATAGCTTTGTAGTTGTATTTTCAATTGATTAAAAATGTCATTTAATAATGAAGTTATTTTATTTCGTTTTAGGTCTGGCCTGAGACCCTTGAAAGTTTGATAGGAAGGGAAAATTCAATACTCACTCAAAAGAATGAGGAGCACTACCAACGCCAACTTCAGATAAATGACTGAGATAATTTAATTATAATTTATCTGAAATACCATAAATTGTATAACCATCTTTCTCCGGAAGTAGACGGAAGCGTGGACGACCAAAGAAGGCCCAGAGACTCAAATCAGAACCAATTGTCAGTGACCAGTCAAGATGAGTGGCCTTCAATCAAGCCCAGTTAGTGATGCTGGAAGTGTAAGGAGTCAACAAGAATCACTTCAAATTCCCCGTGTCCGCGTGGAATGAAACTTAATCAAACCAAAATTAAATTGCAAAGCTACTGAAAGTGGACAAAGTTGGTCGACGCACCCAAACTCGATCAAATCTTTTATTATAATTTAATCTAAAAGAAATCAGCGTCGTTGGATTGAATCATTTCTTGACCATAATTATTGAACAGAAGTGAGACCATGGAGATATCTATGTGCTCCAGCTGCGACGCCTATTTAAATTATGAAAATGAAAAAACATCAATAAAATTTTATTAACTCTGGAGCACCATCAAAGTTATCTGTATCCAAATTTATTTTATTACTTATCCATAACATTTGATCTCCCTCACCTTCACTTTACTCACTCTCAATCAGCTGCTGCGTGCCCGTTGTATACCAGATGAAGCTTCATTACTAGTAAAAGCCAACTCAAGCCAGGCTTGAGCGACGGCTTAGCTTGCAAGCCAGGCTTGAGCGACGGCTTGGCTTGCAAGCCAGGCTTGCGGAAGGCTTGGCTTGCAAGCCTGGCCGTAAAGAAGAAGGATCCACGGCTTGGCTTGACTTGGCTTGGCTTGTGTTGATCACTAAACTCAGCTACCTCACCTCAGTCAGCAAATCCGCGCTGGTCAATTCCTAATTAAATGAATGAAAGCGCTGGCGACTGTTGCAGTATATTCTCGTGGAGAGACCAAGAAAATCCTTCATGATTTTGTCTCTCCCATTTTTAACATTCTTAAAATTGTGACAAGCAAAACCAGCAAAATTCTATCAGAATAGAAATACCACGACTTTAGTAGAATTTTGCTTGTATGAGGCTGTAGATGCTTTTTTGCTTGAGAGTAAATGTATGCTGCTATGCTAGCTGTGTGAAAATCGTTTTGAAAATTTCCACACGACTCATCAGATTTTAACTTATGAACCTTATGTTACTACTATGTTGTTGCTTTTAAACATTCACCACGACCAAGTGTAAAAGTAATGTATCCATAGTCTAATTAGCATTATCAGACTCATTAGGCGGGCTAGGTATTAATGCAAAGAATAAAATATACAAAGAAAGATGACTGAAAAATCCTTTGGTAGGAAGAAAACCCTGATTTGGTTGGATAAACTAATTGTGCGTAATTCCATGCCTACGCAAAAATGCAAAAAAAGACAAAACATTTTCGGACCAGAGAGACTCAATATGACTGACGATGAGATAATTACCTATTAGCTTTATGATAAAACAATTCATTTATTTTTGTATTTTTTAAAAGTTCTATATTTATTAGTAAAATTGTTATTAAGCAGCCAGCCTAGTCTACTCTGGTCCCGGCGAGCCCACCTTAATGCCAAACTTGTCAAAAATCCCCTGATCCTTCATATAGTTGAGATCCCTCCGGAGAAAGGCACTCAACGGCTCCATCCGCTCCTCAAAATCCGGAACAATCCTGCAAATTTTCCCACCCGTGATGTCAGCCTCGCCGCTGGAGGGGTACATTTGGAAAAAGTTGCGATGAAAGTCGATGTCCTCGACCAGTTTCTCCTCATCATAGATTTCCTTAAAAGGGTCGAGGGGGGACCCCGCCGGCTCCGCCTTCAGTCTCCCAAAAAACTCGGAATGCGTCAGGAACTGTATCTGAATTCCAAACTCTTGTTGAGCCACTGGGGCCAGCATTTGAATAACCTCGACAGTTCTGGGGTGTACATTGAGCACCTCTCCGTAGGCCCCCGGATGGAGCGCCACTTGGAGACAGAGCTTCGCGCAAGTGTCCACGGGCACGTGGGGCAGAGTGACGGGGAGTTCCGGCATCATCCCCAGCTTCAAAAAGGCGAGAAATTGGAGATGAATGTGGCTCCGGGAAAAGTCACCTCTGCCTCTCCCGCTCTCTCCCGTGATGAACGGGAGCCGGAGGACCACGACGGGGAGGCCCCGCTCCCCCGCCGTCTTGACCAATTGCTCGCACACAAATTTTGAAATGGGGTATCCGGGATTAGTAAGAAGGGCATCGCAAGCGTCATTGGTCTGCCAGCCCTGCTCTGCCTTTCCATTCTCGTCCAGGGTGAATATAGCAAGTAGGGTTGAAGCATGGAAAAGGGGCTTGGGTGGGCCGTCCACGCAAAACTGCAAAATTCGGAGGGTGCCCAGCACGTTGGTGGTCCGGACGCGGGAGCATTTTTTGCCTTCCCTGGATTTCCAGTATTTCGCGGTGTGGTCGGCCAGAACTGCGCAGTGGAAGACGGCATCCACGTTGGCAACCAAGGCATTGTATTCCTCGTCTGGCAGCCCAAACAGCTGCTGGGAAATGTCCCCTTGGAGGCATTCCACCTTGCTCATGTCCACTTGGTCCGAGAGCCCCGCATTAGCTAGAGCCGAGCGGAGCCTATCCTCCGGGCGTATCCCCCCCACCTTCCGGATTAAACAGTATATTTTTGAGATTTGGAGGGACTGGCTCAACTGGAGGAGGAGGAATGGCCCCAGGAGTCCAGTTCCACCGGTCAGCAGCACAACGTTCAGCTTGTCAGCGGACTTGGGGATCAAGGAGGAGGGATCCACTCGGATATGTTCTGCAAGAGCGCAGTCCTCCTTGACCATGAGCCTTAGTTCCTCCAGACTCGGCAAATGAGCCTCCTCCTCCTGCCCCTCTACCAGCTCAACTAACCGGTTGGCCAGCAACTCCGGCGTGGTGCAGTCCTTCAACTGCGGCATTGTAATGGTCAGCCTGGAGCCGAGCACGGCCTGTAGCGCATTCTTCAGCTCGAGCATCATGAGCGAGTCGACGCCGATGGAGGAAAATTCCGCATTGGGCTCGATCACCTCGTCCGCCTCCAGACTGAGCGTGTTCCGGCTCACGGTGATGATGTGGTAGAGGAAAAGCGCCATTTTCCCCTCACGCCCCTCCGCCAAGTCCATCTGTGCCCAGAACTCGTCCGAGTTGATGATCGTGAGCCGGGCGACCTCTCCAAACAGCCGGCGGTCATCCAGGTAGGTCTTCATCCGGGGAAAACTTTTGGCGAGCATGGAGAAGGAGTCAAAGTTGGCGACCAGGGTTTGCGCTCTCTGAGTGCGGAGACAGGTCTCCAGGGTGGAAATCCCTTGGGCCGTGGAAATGGGAGAGAGTCCCGGAAAGTCGACTTCCGTCGCGATCCCCACCTCTCCCCAGTTGGCCCAATTGATGGTGGTCGCAGGGAGCCCCATGGATCGTCTGTAGTGGACAAAGGCGTCCTCGAAGCAGTTGCTGGCCGAGTGATTTGTTTGGCCGGGAGAACCGAGCACCGCGCTGGCGGAGGAGAATACGACGAAATGCTCGAGGAGGAGTCCCTTTGTGAGTTCGTGAAGATTCCACGTCCCGCTCACTTTGGGATTGTAGGTGGAACGGAAACTGGACCAGCTCTGGTCCTCAATGGTCGCATCTGCCAGCACGCCTGCTGCGTGCATTACTCCCCGCAGCCGAGGGAACCCTGCCCGAATCATGGCCTCAAACAGCTGCTGGCATTGGGAGTAGGAGCCAATGTCGATGGCAAAAGGGACCACATGAGCTCCTCCTCCCCCCGTATTCAGAGCTTGAATCCTTTCCGCCATTTCCGGACTCGGCGGACTTCGACTGACAATGACGACATGCTTGCCACCACTCCTCAAAATCCACTTGACCAGCTCGAAGCCAATCCCTCCGAGGCCGCCAGTGACCAAGTAGGCCGAGTCCTGGTTGAACATGGGCGTCCTCTCGTGGTACCCTTTGTTCCTCCCCCTCTCCTCCCCTCCCTTCAGCTCCGGCATCATGCAGATAATCTTGCCAACGTGCTTCGCTTTCTGCAGGTAGCTCAAGGCGCCGCGGATGTTGAGCGCGTCGAACCTCTCGTACGGAAGGGGCTCTATGATTCCTCCTGAGGCCAACTGCCCCTTGATAGTGTCGACCCACTGCCCGAACTCCGAGTCCGTCAGAGAAGCCAAATCGAAGATGGTGTAGTTCACGTCAGGCCTCAGCTCCCGGACCTCCTCCGCACTCCACACGCTCATCTTGCTCATCTCAACGAATCTCCCGTGGGGCGCGAGCGCCCTCAGCGATTCCTCCTTGAAGCCAGGGCCGGTGAGCGAATTGAGGACAATGTCCACGCCGCGACCTCGGGTCACTTCCAGAATTTGTCGTCCGTATTCCGTGTTCCGAGAGTTGAACACGTGCTGGATTCCTAGATTCCGGAGGAATGTCCGCTTGCGGCTGCTCCCCGCCGTGGCGATAACCTCCACCCCGAGCCGCTTCGCCGTTTGGATCGCAGCGAGGCCTACGCCGCCAGAGGCGGTGTGAACCAGCAGGATTTCCCCTGCCCTCATGTCGGCCGCCATGAGGAGGCAGTGGTAGGTCGTGGCGGACACGATCGGGAGCGTGGCCCCTTCTGCAAAAGTCATGGAGGGAGGGAGCGGGATTGCCCGCCTCGCCTCAATTTTCAAATGACTTGGCATTGCCAACGTTTCTTCGGTTGGGGCGCAGATGATCCGATCCCCGATCTTTGTTTCCAGCACCCCCGGACCCACCCTGGACACTACTCCGGCCAGGTCCAGCCCAATGGTTTTGAAGCTGTCAAACTGGGCGACTGGCTTGAGCACCACCATCACGTCCCGGAAGTTGAGAGCCACTGCCCTCACCTCCACCTCGATCTCGCCCTCGGCCAGCACGTAGTGGTCGAGAAAGGTGAACTCCAGGTCGGAAATGAGTCTGGAGGAGGGGAGAACCAGCTGGAAACGCTCACAGCCGTTCGGCAAGCGCAAGTAGTCGTTGTGCTGGCTTTTGCTGGCCGCCAATCTGGGGTGGAGGCGGGCTCCGTTCCGGCTCAAGTAAATGTCCTGCTGGGAGCCCCACAGGCTGGCGAGAATGGACTCCACTTGGGCCGCGGGGGCTAGCTCCCCATCCAAGTCTATTCCACTGAAGGTGGCAGCGTTGTTCTCGTTAGCCATGGACTTGATGATGCCCATGAGGGTGGCGGCACTCGGGTTGGACACTTGGGAAGCGGAGAAGGAGTGAATACCTTGCGTCACAGCGAACACTGATGGCGTCAGCCCAAGCGTGACCACGAGCTGGCAGAGGGTCACAAACGGGAGGGAAATCAGCTGTTGATCCCGCTCCTCCTCCTCATCCTTCAAACCCCAGAGGTAGAGGACCCCTTCGAGCTTCACCCCCTCGGATGTAGCCTTTTTAATAATAAAGTCGCTGAGGGCGCCTTTGAAGTCGGACTCGCTCATGGTGGAGCCCAGTCCTGGCGGTTTCTGGAACACGCTCGCCTTTCGATTAAGTCGCTCCAGCTTTTCCGCCAGGGCGGATGTGAGAGGGGTTCCGTCGTCAAACAGGATCCAGCAATGTTTCGGTGGTTCCACCTCGGTCAAGAGGCCCACCATCTCCTCCGTCTCCCGTCCTCTGGCCACGATCAGCCCTTGCACGTCCAAGTAGCCTGGAAAATAGCGCACGTCGTCAAAGTTGGCGGTGGTGAGTGCCTCCGTCCACATGGGGGCGGTGAGGGTGGTGTGCCACCGGCGAAAGTCCGTATCTTGAAAAGCCCAATATCCGTCCAGCAGGCCGAACATGAAGGTCAGGATCTCGTCCGGATTCACGGACTCGACAATTTCAAGAATCCCTCCAGGCTTGAGCAGACTCCTCACTCGCTTCAGCGTCCTCCTCACGTCCTTGGCAATGTGGAGCACTTCCGCTGCCAGAATAAGGTCAAAATAGCATGGACTGAAGCCCTGCGCCAGAGGATCCTCCTCCATGTCATACTTTTTGAAGTTGACCCGTTTTCCAAACCTCGGCCTGAGCTCCTTCTCCGCCTGGAGGAAAAAGGTGGAGGAAACGTCGGTAAAGTAAAACTCAAAGGATAGTCCGCTCTCCTGGATCGAATCTAAAAATGTGCGGGAGGCGGAGCCCGTGCCGGACCCAATTTCCAGAAATCTCAAGGTGACCTCTTTCCCTAGGCCCGCCGCTCTCTTCACAGCAGCAGGGATGAGTATTTCCTGGTTCATCTTCGTCAACGCTGGCTCCATCTTCCCGCAGCGCTCACGATAGAAGCTGTTTGCGGTCGGCTTGCCATGGATCTCGCTGAAGAGAATAGACAAGGGTTGGGTCGTCCCGGAGAGGAGCCCTTTCAGGTTCTTCCCAACCTCTCTCACCAGCCGAAACTCCTGGCTTTCCAAAGCCGCCTGACTCTTGGGCGGGATCTCGAGCCAGCGCTCAACTTGGGAGAGGGAAGGAGGCTCCTTGGAAATCCAAAATGTGCAATGACCCGCCTCCCCCGTGACCTTCATTTCGAGCACAGAGTTGGCGGCCAGATTCCGGAGGCAGAAAACCATGTAGCGTGTGTAGCTCGTCGAGATTCCAAGGGATTCCATGAGCTCCTCCGCGGAAAATGGAATGCCCGGCTGGGGACGCCAGCCCAGTTCGTAGAGCGCGTTTAGAAAGTAGTATCTCGTCGCGGTGGCAGTATCCCGGTGGAACTCTTGCTCCTCGGGGGTGTGTTTTGCGAGCCGGGCCAGCTCCGATTGGAGCTCTGGGGTAAGCGCCTCCTCCCAGGGGATGTCCACGGGAGGGAAGACGTTCTGCAGTGGACCCGGAATAGGACGGTAGACTTCCTCCCAGGTGGACGCAAACGAGGATGAGGAGGACTGTTGTTGGAGGACCATCATCTCCACGAGTTTGGAGCTGGTTTCGGCAAACTCGACCTGCGCCATGGAGGCCAACGCCTGGCCCTCGCCCGTGAGCAGGACACAGACTGGACCCGAGCTGGTGGAAGAGGAGGTGGCGCTGCTGCAGTAGATGTACACCTCTGGGGGACAGTTGTTGTTGTTGCCTCCCCGAGGAACCTCCAACAAGACAAATTCGCCAATAGAGACTGGCACTTGGAGCTTTCTCTTCGCTGGTGGTGTGCCCTGCTTGGAGCTCCACACCATGAGGGCTTGTAGCATGGCGTCGCCAATTACCGGGTGAACCAGGTAGGAGCCCGAGTCCACAGGAACCTTGACTTTGAAAAGGGCCGCATCCTCTCCCCTCCAGCAGGTCTGTAGGCTTTGGAAGGTGGGCCCGAATCGGAGTCCCAGCTCGGGAAGCTTCCCGTAAAAATCATCACACGATTCGGTTTTCTCCCAGTTGGAGTGGATTTCGGGCAGACTCAACTCGGGCGTGGACATCCCCGGGGAGGCGGAGAACACTGGATGGAAGCGGGCGGACGCGTGGCTGGTCCACTCTTGGTTTCTGGGCCCGTCGTCGGAGCAAAACCTAGAGACATTTACGGGATAGCCACCGCAGCCGTCCTCCTCCCTATCGGAGAGGTCCTCCAGATTTACAGTCGTGTGGAGAATGGCGGTAGTGGAATCCAGCGCAAGTGCCAGCGGTGCCCCGATCTTGAGCCCCTTGAGGGCAATTGCTCGTCTTGGTTTGGGCAGGTCGGATTTGAATCCGTGGGCAGCCGCGTATCCGGCCGAGAGGCACAGCTCTAGGAAGCCTGCTCCGGGGAATATCACCGTTTTCCCGATCACGTGGTCCTGTAGGTACGGCGCTGTCTTACAGCTCATCGCGGACTCGTAAATGAATTGGGGTGTGGCGGCGGGCAGAACTCGGCCGAGGAGGGGATGAAGGAGGGGGAGCTGAGACCTGACCTCCACCCAAAACGACTTCTTGTGGAAGGGGTAAAATGGGAGAGACACGCGTTGTCGGGGATAGCCTCTGTCAAAACCTGCCCAGTCGATGGACCCTCCCCAGGCCCCCAGATACAGCTTGGAAAGGCTTTCCAGCAGCACGGCCCAATCCTCCGTATTTCTCCGAAGGGAGGGCATGGCGACGGCGAGGGAGCTTCCCTCCATGTTCATCAGCGCCAGGGCGGAAAGCACGGGATGTGATCCAATCTCCAGAAATAGGGTGCACCCCTCGGACCCGGCTGAGTTGCAGGCCTCCACGAAACTCACTTTTTTTCGCGTGTGCTCCACCCAGTAGTCAGCATCTAAAGATTCCAGATCCACTACTTTTCCTTCCATGCCAGAGATGTATTTTGGAAGAGCTGCTCCGTCAGGAGGATGGTGACAAGGATCGCCCGGTCGTCGGATGGTTGAAGCAATCTTGCTATATTCTTCCAGCATTGGCTCCATGAGTCGGGAATGGAAGGCGTGCGTCGAAGCCAGCACCACGCATTTCAACTTTTTGTGCTCGCAGAATCCCGCAAACTCTTGGACCATTCCAGGCTCTCCAGCAATGACAGTCTGGTCGTGAGAGTTGTGTGCTGCAGTGTCTGCCCAAAAGTCGGGATGGGAGGAAGTGTATGCCGCAATAGTGGCTTCCACCGTGGCCCTGTTGGCCTTGATCACCAGCATTTTCCCCCGAGGGAGGGAGTCAATGAGTCGACTCCGCTCAGCAACGAGCATCAGAGCATCTTGGAAGCCTAAAGCCCCTGCGGCCACCGCAGCCGCGAATTCCCCCAAGCTGTGCCCCAACACGTAGTCGGGCCTCACTCCCCACGACTCCCACAACTTGAGGAGGCAATACTCCAGGACGAAAATGGAGGTTTGGCTGTACAGCGTTCGATTAAGCAGTTGTGAGCAGGTGGCAGTAGAGTCCCACATGGCCTCCTTGATCGAGATGGAGTAGTTGTTCTGGAGGAGCTGGGTCGCCCAGTCGAAATACATTTGGAAGACTGGGGAGGATTCGTAGAGCCTCTTTCCCATTCCCGGGTACTGGGAGCCTTGTCCAGTGAAGAGGAAGCAGAGAGTTCCTCCTCGTCCTCCCACTTCCCCTCCAACCTCCGCCTTCTTGAATGTTGTGTTCTTGAGCATCGTTGCAGCCTCGAGACAATCTCCGGCCAGGATGACCGCTCTGTGGGGAAACGACGAGGCTCGTCCCGTGTTCGCCGAGTAGCAAACGTTCTCAAATCCTTCGTCAGTGGATTCCAGCAGCTCTTCGTATTTCCCAAGGAGGGTCTCGAAAGACTCGGGCGACTTGGCGGATAGCGTCAGCAGGTGAAGGGGTCGTTCCTTGTCACAGCTCCGCCCACTCTTTTTGCGAATGAGCGACGACGGCGGCTCCTCGAGGATGGCGTGTCCGTCTGTCCCAGTAATCCCGAACGAGCTCACGCCCGCAATCCTCCGTTTCCCCCCCGCCGAGTTTGTAGGCCATTCCACAGGGCTGAGCGGGATGGATATTGGCAAGGCCCCCAGCTCAATTTCCGGGTTCAACGTGTCCAAATGCAAGTGGGGCGGGATCTTCCCATGCTTCATGGAGAGGAGCACTTTGATAATGCCCGTGAGCCCCGACACGGACTCAGTGTGTCCAACGTTTGTCTTCACGGAGCCGATCATGAGCGCCTCGGTTCGCCGCCCGTATGCCGACTTGTAGGCTCTTGTTATTGCAGCAACTTCCATGGGATCGCCGACGGTCGTTCCGGTCCCGTGGGCTTCAACATAACTGACATCCCCTCCATCCACTCCAGCGTCCTTCAGCGCCAACTCCATTGCCAGTGCTTCGCAGTGGGCGGTCGGTGTTCCCAGGCTTTTGGAGTGTCCCTCCTGAACCACCGCGGAGCCCCTAATGAGCCCCCAGATGGAATCTCCGTCCCTGACCACATCCGACAGCCGCTTGAGCACCAACGTTGCGACCCCCTCGGCCCTCGCAAATCCGTCGGCCTTGGCGTCAAACGTTTTGCACCTGTAATCCCCGGCCATGACGCCCTCCATCATTTTATAGGTGAAGGGATGGATGAGGAGGTTGACTCCACATGCCAGCGCCAGATTGCACTCCCCAGCTTTGAGGCTACGGGTCGCCAAGTGGAGCGCGACCATGGAGGATGAGCACCCACTCTCGGTGGAGATGGCCGGTCCGGTGGTCCCGA
>JAANSN010005132.1:0-13135 GCA_036850665.1 Dicranocentrus wangi | reverse complement strand
TTTATCAGCAGGTGATCCCGGATGGGGGCGGTGCGCGGTGGTGGTGGTGCTTTAAACCAAATTTCAAATGATGATGATGATGACCATGCCGTCCGAGACGGATAAGACTCCAATTTTTTCCCAATAATCCAAAAACCAACATATCCAACCCGAACCCCCATTATTTGTCCTTGTGGCCCTCCAAAAAAGGACATTTTCGACAGGACTGTGCCCAAAAAAAGTGGAAATACTATTTTTAAGGAAAGCTGTGTGCGACTTTTTTTTATAGAAAGTAGAAAACACCCGTGTAAAATTTTTTTATGTCTTCTGAATCGGGAGGAAAACAGGCTATTTGCAAAAAGGTCCCTGCTGACTATGAAGAGAAAAAAAAATCGATTTTGGTTGTTGTTGCAAGTTTTCACTCGAGTTTTCACTTTTTTAGAGGGAAGGTTTCCAGTTGACATGTATTTTGTCCCCTTGCAAAAATAGAGATGTGTGCAAGTTCTGGCTTTTTTGAGTTGAAGAAGAATTACAACTCATCCATAAACATTTATTTGGAGGGTATATCCTCCCATCCCATCCAACATGGGTTTTTTTTTTCATTGAAAGAAAATTCTTTATTGACTGGGACAAAATAAAATTGTGTTTTTTACTCCGGAATACTATACCCCACTCTAGTTCTCCTTGTGCGATCTTCCGTATTTCGCCAAAGGGAAAAAATATATCGCAAAGAAGAAGAAAAAGGAAAAGAGAGAAAATTCGTCGATTTTTTAAAAGGAAATTAAAGAAACTTGGGACAGAATGGAAAGGAAGAAAGGAAATTGAGAATTTCTGGGAGGAAAACTTGATGGACCGTTTATTTACATGCAAATGTGTGGAGGGAAAAAAAGTAGGGCGGACGGGCTGAGCTAAGCACGTGGGGAAGCCACAAGGAACTAAAATAAAAGGAGGAAATTGGAAAAATAGTGAAATTAGAGCTGGATTTAAGTGATTCTCATGCAAATCGAGAATACTTTTGAATTTTCAATGGTCCCTTCTTGGTTTCCTTCATTTTCGCGTCTAGACGAGCAAAATATATATAGGATATTGCGTCATTGCGTGTTTGTCGTCATTCAACATTTCAATTTCAATTGAGTGAAGAAGAGGAAGGAGGAGATCGGGGAATCGGCTGCTTGGAAAATGAAAATTTTTATATTTTGGGCAGCTTTCCGAAAATGAGTGACTACATGACATGACTAAACACACACACTCCTACTCAATAATATTATTCCTTCGTCGTTTTTAACATTCGATCGTAAAGTGAAAACTGTGTTCATCAAAATCGCAAATAAAATGCAAGAATCTCTCATAATATTCTCTCTCGAAAGAGGAAAAAATCTTTTTATTGTTTACGAGGAAGCATTAGAAGAAGAGCTCTCACAGCATTTCAACAGCGTTGCGAAATGATGACAAAGATTGAACTGAAACTCCACCAACTCAGTTTTTTATGTCATCACGAAAGTATCAATTCCGCGATCGAGTTTATTAAACATCGCATCGTTTAAAACCGGGTATTATATCATCATATTTTCATAGATTTTCCCCATTCCCCCATCCCCCTTTTCTCCATAAAATTACAAGTTAAAAGCTGTCAAGGCAAAAGGCTGCCGCTGGTGGTGTGCAACCAACTTTTGTGGAACTTTTCTCTTTTGCCTTTATATTATCACCCCATCCCATCCCATCTGATTCGAATCCTCCTCTGCTCTTTCTTTATCTAAACTTTCCATCTTCTGTCAATACTCTTCTGACTGCTGAGCTGGTGAGGCAGGAGGGCTAGTTAGTTTTGGTTGGCTTTTAGCAACAAAAACCGAAAACCTCCTTCGTGCCATTGTGTGGAGGGAGCATTATGTCAATTTTATGGCCGCTTCTCTCCGTCCATTTCTAAACACGGTTGATTTCCCTTGAGGTACATTTGTTCATTTTATATACACACACATCCACATCCACATCCTCACTCCCATATAGACAGACCGGTAATGCATGGGGATGGGGAGCAGAAGAGGAGAGAAGAGAAGAGAAAAAAAAAACACTTGAGAGATCTTTCCACAGTCTCACACAATCAACACTGGATGCAGCCGTATAGTAGCAGTATATACAGCACGTTATTAAAACCCATGATTTTTGATCTTCTTCTTCTTGCTGATGATCCTAGACTAACAATAAGACGACGAGTACGACGACGGTGAAGGAGTATAAGAAACTCGCCCGTTTCTTCCGTTTTTAGTTAACTCCTCTTAACGGGCACGTAACGTATAGCCCGTAAATAAAGTATCGGATGAATCTATCTAATAGTAAAAGAAGCCCACAGCAACATGACAGTTTATATTCAGCTACCACGCCCTGGTTTTTAGCATACGAACAGCTAAAAGCTGGCTGGCTCACTTCATTCACGTGTGGATATGCAACTCTTCTGTGTCTCCTTACTTTTTTTATTACATTTCTCCTCTGCGCACAGCTGGGATATGTGCAACAATAACAATGGTAATAGTAATGGGGGCATCTGGTGACTTGACTGCTGGTGGTGGTGGTGGAGGGTTGAGGAATCCAGGATTTTGTTTAGCTATCTCCTCCTTCTGTCTGGTCGAAGAGATGATGTTGTGTGTTTTGATGCGATTTTTTTCTTCCAACTCTGATGATGAGGGCATCAAGAAAGAAAGGAGAGAGAGAGAGAGAGAGAGAGAGAGAGAGAGAGAGAGAGAGAGAAAGAGTACCGGAGGGAGTGGGGAGGGTAACGGCGGCGGTGGCAGCTGCAGTTGAAAAGGTATAATAATAAAAAGGAGTATATATATCGACATCGACTTTGTCTTCTTTTTTTGGTTGCCAAACGTAAACAATAAAAGGAACACGCGGAGTGTAGTAGTTGCATATGTTATTTTGGAGGAGGAGGAGGATGCTGAGGAGGGGAATAAACTGGGTGGGTTTCCTCTGATAAGGATAATATTGAGTAAGAAGAAGTATGTATAAAGAGGAGGAAGCCGAATTGCAAAAGAGTTTGAGTTTCTCTCTCTCTCTAGATTTATGCATTTGGGAGTTGAGGGCTTTTGTGTGCTGTTTTTTATCCATCGAAACGTTTTATATACGCTTTCCCCTCTTTGTGTGATAAAATAAACCGGTTTCGGTAGGGTTTCCACTTTTTTTAGAGAGAGAGAGAGATACAACAAGGATAGTATATTGACGTGGTGGTGGTGGTGGTTTGTCTGTGACGTTATATGAGGATATCCTCTAAAAAAAGGTTGGTGGTGGTTGGAGAAAGTAAGGTTTTCTTTTTTTTTTGAAGGGAAGGGACGGAAAATGTGTGTTGGGTATACGGCTTTTTTATTACCTTTGGAACTCCCCTTTAACTTACTTTCCCCGGATGAAAATGGGCACAATGTGGATATATTATATTTGAACTGCTAAGACTAGCAGTTTTTTTCTTCGTACTGGATCTTCCATGTTTAACATAATCGAAGATGATATTGACTCTCTCTCTCTGCTCTGAAGATATAGTTCCTCCGGATTTGGCATGTATTCCATAAAAGATTGTTGAAGCGCACCCGCAAGTGGTTTTAAAATTTGAATTTTTCTTCTTCTTCTTGAGCTCTACTTACCCCTCCAGCACGACGACCGACGGTGTGTGACAGGTTGTTTAGTTTTCTAACAGTTAAGTAGGGCCATTATTCATGATCTTCTGAGATGAAATAAATGCTGCTGCTGCTTGTGTATCCATCGTCATCATCAGTATCGTCTTCAAGATGGTTTCAGCTTCTTTTTTACCAACTTTTTCTTTATTCGTATTGAATATTTTTCCGGGATATCTCTCAGATGGATGAGGTTTGTCATTGCAAAAAAAGTCTTTCCAGGGGATTACTGGGATGGATCGACGAAGTGAAGCTATATAAGCTGAGCAAGAAGAGTTGAGTTGAGTTGCGTATTCTTGTGATGAGAATCAAGGAGGAAAAAAATATGTCTCACGAGAATGTTTTTTTTCTTGCTCCTTGGCGTCGGTGGCTTCCTTATCAATGACGCGTACTTTTTCTCCAAAAAGCTCGTGGTCGTCGTTTTTATTATTGGGCTATAAATGATACGAGAGACGACGACGAAAAAAATGGGAAAGCAACAACGAGTGAAGCAAGAGATCGTATAAAATATTTTAGAGAGCCCGTAAACCGGATCAGGATAGGAGTCCCTGAAAAATATTACGCAACAACAAGTGTATATTCTCCGTCCGAGCATTTGAGCATTAAGGATAAAAGAAGGATGGGGACTTTTGATGGGGAGTGTATACAAGGGATTTTCTTGGGGAGTAGGTATATAGATAGGTGCTGTATAGCTATACATCCCATTATGGGAGGTTTATTAAGGAGGACAATTCACCACCACCGCTTTCATTTTTTCCCATAAAAATGCATATATAGGACAAGAAGAAGTGCAATTACTTAACGATGCGTATATATAGAAATGACTACAATATAGTTGTTGTTGATGTTATACACCGACAATGAATGTAGACGACAAACGTAGTATAGTCTACAAGAAAGGTATTATGCGTTCGCTCGAGACAGTTGTATTTGAATGTCATCCGTGTTGTGAGATAGCAGAGAAAGCAAGTTTGTTTTCGTAGTTGTAAACCCAGTTCGAGTCGTAAGTAGTATAGATAGAGTAGACGATTGGATATAATATATGGATGTGTATAAGTTTCCAAAAGTGTATTTTGTAGTAGAGATGTTCATTCCCTTTTCTTGTCTTAATATATTTTCATTTTCCCCTCATGAGAGATATATCAAGCTACATTAGGTTCGACATGCGAGTCTGTTTGCAGCTTGCAACTCACAGTCGGATTAGTAGTAGAAGAGCATTTTGTGAGATTGGCTCTACTTCTGTTTACGAGATCATGAGTGCATCCAGCCGAGAGTCAGCAGAGTTCCTCCGAGGAGGATGAACGTGTGATCATATGGACTGAGTGAGCGGCAATGCGTGCACAATAGAATGCATAAGGTATAATAATACGGCTATGCAACTTCAAAATAAGCCCGTACAAAAAAGATGCATAATATTGAGCTAATAACATGCTGACAAGGGAATATAGGAAGGAATGGACAGATTGTGTCGAAATTGGAGGGGTTGCACTTGGAAGAGGACAAAAGATACAAAAAGCGAGTTTCACTTCGACGACGTCAATGTTTATTCGTAAAATCCGGAATGTTGTTTGTCCGGTAGATGCGTGAACGGTATTTTCTGTGTGTACGGTATTTAAAAGAAGATTGTACGGTCTGGTTAGGTTATCACGAAACGTCTCAAACAAAATAATGTGTAGATCATATATAACGAGATTACGCCGTGGCGGATATTTCTATGAAGGCAATATTAACTTCGTCTCCGTAAACTGCATGATGTTAGCATTCAAGAAAAGAAAACGACTGACTCATCGGCTCTTTTTCTTTTCCTAAAGAAATCTCAGGAAAGGAGAAAAACTCACTATTTTCGTAGCTGCACTACTCTCACTTTTCTTCTCTCCTTCACCATATCATCTTTTTCCTGCTCATACTGCTGAGGGGTGAAAGCTGGCTGGCTGGAATGAAGAAGAATGATATTGATGGTCGCAATGTCAGCACATCTACTCCACTTTTATATTTTTCCTCCAACTTTTTCTCCCTCCTAATGGGATCCACTACCATCCCTTCTTGCTCTTCTGATGATGTGAGAGTAAGCAAGAATAATACAAATATATATAATGCATTACTCTGTTACAATTTCAAAAAAAGCGATGAGGAGAGGAGAGGAGAGAAGGGTGCGAATAAAAATAATACCTACGCAGCCATTAGATTAGATTTCTTTTTCCCTCCCACTTCCCCCCCCCCCCGCCAACCCAACTTGGTCCGATATCTTTGGAGTCAGAGAGAAGAAAAAATAAGAGCCATGAACACCGAAAAAATCTCCTTTTTTCTCTCCTTTTCTCGCTCGTCCTCCTCCAATTCCCATGACTTTTGGCAGGGAAAATTTTCTGATGATGGGATGTGATGTAATGGAAGGAATAGTTGTTAGAAAATGCCATCATCGCGATCGTCATCATCATCATCATCATCACCCGGTTCCAAAATGCAATCGCAATGAGATTTCTTCTCTCCTCTTGTGTAAGTTGTAGCGGTATGAAAGTTGTCGGTGGCGGCGGGTCCTAAACTCCACCGTTATATGTACCTCCATCATTCCAGTAGGGAATTCCGCTTCCACTTGGGCCGGGTAATGGTGATGACGGCGTTGCAGGATTGCCAACTGAGGCAGTGTAGCAAAGCAAAGTAGGAGAGCGCAGTCTGATCCATTATTTATGTTGTTTATCGAGTATCGAGAGCCGCCGTTCTTCATTCGCTAATGTGACTACCGTGTTGTTCCTTCGGAGAGAGGAAGAAGAAGGCTGGAGAAAAGAGAAGAAAAAATATGTGTGTGTGTTGAGAGAAAAGAAAAAAAAAACGAATGGGTCCAAGAAGTTTTTCTTTTAGTTTTTTCTTGTCCCACCACGACTACTTCTCCAGCACCGGTGTGGGGTGGGGAGTGCAGAGGATGCAAGCAGATTCCGTTCCGTCTCTTGTAATTTTGGTGACTCACTCAACTCAACCCAACCCGAACAATGTATCCAAAGTCAAGATTTTTTTTCCTTGTTAGTTGTTTTTTTCTTCTTCTTCTTCTTTTTGGATTGCATTGCAGCAGTCATGGTTCGCGTCGCCCACCAGCTGGCTCTCTCCCACTCTCTCGCTCTCTATCTGTATGTGTGTGTGGGATGCAGTTTTTTTGGGAAAAAAATAAATAAGATGATGACTTTGGCTGAATGAATTTGCTCTCAGAGGTAAACGGTAAATTGGTGTAGGGTTCGGGTTTTTTCCATTAGTATTCTCGGAATTGGAAATAACTTGAACAGAACGACAAACCAAAAAAAGTAACAACGCACTAGAAAGTTTTTTTACAGTTTGGATATTGAATCGAGTAGAGCAAAGTGCAATATTAGCAATGAAATGCTCTCTCTCTCGTTCCATAACATTCAATTCAATTTTCACTCCCGCTCTCAATGTCTTTTCTCTACAGATTGAATAAACCATTTTGTCAGATTTTCTCTCAACTTTAAACTAAACTTGGAGGAAAAACTTTCTTGAAGTGTAGCTACACAATTTTTTGTGAGAGAGAACGAATCTGATCTGCTGATGGTCGAACGAAACGAGCTCCCCCTCGCAAACCTGTCGATTGTTTGTCTTCCTTAAAGTATCCGAGTATTTTTTCACTCTATTTCCAAATTGCGCCATTCCCCTTCATTCCCCCGTCTAATACCCGTTTCCCTTTTTATTAGAAACCGGAGCGGAGGAGAGGGGATGTTAGAGGAGGATGTAGATTTCTTCGAACAAGCATCAATCCATCTGTCGAATTTTATTAGCATTTTACAGTTTTGCCGTTCCACGTTCCTCCTCCTCCTCCTCCGAGGAAGCTATTTTGAGGGAAGCGGAAGTGTTGTATTTTATGTACAAGGAAGCAATGTTGTAAAGTGCTTGTCACGTGAACAAGAGCAGGAGAAGAACTCAAAAAAAGAAAGAAAAAGAATCTAACGCCCAACTCAAAGTGTACAAAATTCTGTTTTTCCACCATTGTTCTTCTTCTTCCTTCCTTCTTGCCCCTCCAGGCTGGCTGGAGTATGGAGGATTGCATTCAGGTTGCACCCAAAGGAGACGTTCTAGCATATCGTAAAAACTTATAACAAAATCCTCAGTGGTGATATGTGTATGGTGTGGTGTGGTGTGGAACAAGTGAAGAGAAAGGTGACGGTACGCCATGTCAAAGAGTATTTATCTCTTGTTGTTGGAGGAAATAATGTGTTCATCGTGTTCACAACACAACGGAATGTACACACCCGGCAATGTAGACACAAGAGCTGAGCTGTCAAGTCGGAACTCAACCGCATATTTTACTTTCCAGAAAAGCGGCTCCCCTTTTCTCCTTCCTCCTTTTCTCCGGTTCGAATCCCGGTTTTGAAAAGGAGGAGAAGTATATATATACCTAGTTCCCCTACTGGATATTTTTTGTGAATCTGCTTACCTTTATTTTTTGTCTCGTCGGGCTTAAAAAGATTGGAGTGCGTGAAAATATGCCAGAGGATGAAAACTACCTCTATCGTTGGGCATGAATCCGTATATGTAGTATTATGCAAAGGGAAAAATAGGATTTCCAACTGAATTCCTTGATTTGATGGCAACAGAGAAAGAAAAAAAGGAAAAAATACCAGGGACCACCATCGCCACCACTTTTTCTTTCTTTCAAACAGTCGGAAAAGGGAAGAGAGGAGAGAAGAGGAGAAGGGAGCCAGTTTTTTTAAAACATTTACATTCCGCTATTGCCCAGCTATTCAAAGTTTATTGGGCAAAAGTAACAAGAAGAGGAAAAAGGGAAACGGGCTAAGTCCACCCATTTCAAAAAAAAGAACGGCGACGGAGTAGTAATGTTGGAAACTTTCATTGCGGAGCTGGAGGAGGTGGTGCACTACCTAAAAAATGTGTGATGTTTGCTGAAAGAATGATGATATTGTCAACTGGGACTGGAGTTGGAGGGAGAATAAGGAGATTGGGAAAATGGGAGCAATTTTGTATTCATTTTTTACGTAACGGGAGCAGTTTTTTGTTGGTCTGGATGTCATATAGTTTATATTGGTGGTTGTGGAGTAGTTTGTTGTTTCTTGTTGTTTCTATATACGAAAATGTTTCCTTCTTCACTCGGCATTTTTTTCTTTTCTCCGTCTTCTTCTGTCCGTTATTGATATTGAGATGGTGGTGGTGGTGGTGGTGATGGTGTTTTTGAGGTGGCATGAAAAATGCAGCAGTGCAACTTGATGTGAGTAGAAAAAGGGGTGCTGTGGTGGGTTATGGATTTATAAACACCACCAAAGCTGGCCAATGCCAGAGAAATGGAGCTGGGAGCCGAGCCGGGCAGGCATTCTCCCGTTGCATGACAAAGTGTCAGAATTCAACAGAGTGAAACATTTATGAGTTGAGGGCATAAGCCTGTCGTAATGATTTCGAGTTGGGTATAAAACCTTCATCTTTCTTTCTCGTGGACGTGGAGCTGTTATGTGTTTCCCTTCCTCCCGTCGCGTCAGACAGAGAGAGAGAGAGAGAGAGAGAGAGAGAGAGAGAGATGCAGTGAAATGAACAATTTAGGTAATGATCCGCGTTCTCAGGATTTGCCCAGCTTTCCCCTCGAATTCCAGTTTTGCATGGGAAACAGAAGAAAACGAGCGAGCAAGCTCAATTTCGCAATGCAAGAATCAAAAGCGAGCTTGCAAAGTTCGACCTTGACTCTTGCATGAACCGTAAAAGAAGAAAGAACGGATTCCCGGGGTTCAACAGTAATTATCCTCTCTAGTTTGAATCCCCTCTCCCAAAATTGAAATTACACCCGAACCCAACTACTACTTCCCCCACCCCCAACCGCCCCGGATCCCCCTGGAATAAAAATCATCATTTTTTGTAATAATAGCAGTCGTTTTTAAGCCTTCGCCGCCATCATTCTCACTCCACCAGCCTCATTTTTCAACGACAGTCTCCCCTCCACACACTTTCCAGAAATTCCATTGTTTTCTACTCTCCTCTCCCTGCTTCCCCTCCAAAAAACAAACTTTCTTTCTCTCCTTTTAATTTCTCTCTCCAAGTCTACACAACTCTCTCTCCTCTCTAATTAGACAAAGGATTGATGAGGAATTTCCCGGGTGTTGATTCAAAAAACACCAGGGAACACGATACACACAACAACACACACCCTTCCATTTCCCTCCCCCCATCATCCACCCACCTCACCGTTGCTATACAAATTCTCATCGAAAATGCAATAATGCCCCGGATTATATTTTCCCCCACCTCCTGGCTGAAATGAAGCGGAGGAGAGGGGAGCGAGAGAAAAAGAAAAATGAGCCTTTTACTGTTCACTCAGTTGTTCTCGGTCTCGGAGGACAGGTGTACTGACAATGCAACACCGGCGGCAGCAGCAGCAGAACAACAGCCTGTCGACAAATGCGTCCCGCATTTATATTCCAATGCAACAACACTGCATTTATTTGGTAATAAATCAAAACACTGAAGAATCACAAGAAGAAAACATGAACATTTATTATATTTCTCCAGAGCCGTCTACAGTTTCATTCACGCGACTCTATGCCTACACAAATCTTGTGTGAATTTGCATTTTTCATACATCATTAGTCTCCTCAGAAATAGGTGTACGTACACGCGCAACTTTGGTGGTAATATTAGTCGTGGTGAGTAATTGCATCCCAGTAGTCGTCGTGTTTCACTTCATAGCCTAGAGGAGATTCGAGTGAGCATAAATCCATTTGCAGCCGCTCTGAATGGGCCAAAAATGATTCCAGCCAATGTGTAATAAAAGGGAAGAAGGGAAAGGTTAAATTAATGAGCCCTGCACCAGCAATCTCCTCCACTGCATCTCTACAAGCTCTAAACTCTGAAGTGGGCCATTTGCATTCAAAAGCGTGACGCGATGCTGCTTCTCTACTTCCCTCTTTTCGCCTATTTCTCTCACCCATTCTCTTTGTCTGTACACAAACCCGAGCCTGATTTTTTTTTCGCATCGCAGGGGAACTTTTTTTTTTCTTTTTTGCCAAAAAAAGAAGAAATCTATTCCAGTTGCCAAACTAGCTTTTGAGCTCATCAACGCCAAAGTTCATGTACAACAAGAGAAAGTATGAAGGCTCTGCTCCGTCGGTATATAAGAAAAAGGTTTATTAGCAAAAAGGAAGAGAGGGAAAAAAGAAAAGAAAAATCTTTAAGAGATATATTCCGTCCCTAATGTTCCTCATCCTTTTTACTTGGATTCTTCTCTGATTCTCATCCCCTCTCTAAAAAAACCGCTTGGTTTTCCTGAGTATAAAAAATTACCATCTTTGCAATTTGGAAATGTCTGGTGTGTGCCCGGGTTGAGTTGGAGTTGTGGAGTGAGTGGTGGTGGTGGTGGAGGTGATGGTAGTAGTGGTGCTGAGGTACTCAGTGCCTGACTTTTATTGGATAAAGTACTCGTCCAAGTAGAGTGTCGACATCCAAGGTACTTCCGTCGTCGTCGTATCGCATGTATAGTGTAAAGCCATATTATAGGTTAGGTACTTTTTAGGGCCAAAGTGTAAGATAAGACACACATTCTCAACTGTGGATTTAACTTTTTTTTGCAACATTTCCTCCTCCCGTCCTTTTTTTTTCCTCTTCCAAAAAGAAGAGCAATCTTCCACATTTCGTAATGTTAGCTCATTTCTCCACCACCGAGCCGACCCAACAACCGTCGCTCTTTTGCCGTGAAAATGAAAATGATGGGATGTGTGTTCTCCACACACAGGCCGTGTGCTGTGCTGCTGGTGGTGCGGTGGTGGGTTCTGAACAAGTAATAAAATCTTTGTAGCTTCCTAATTGTAATTCTAGCCAGGTATCTCATCCGCTCTTTCTCCCTCTCCCACTTCCTCCTCTCCCGCTCCTCCATCCTCCATCCTCCTCCATTCCTCATAAACATCTCGAAATAATTTCGTAAAAATTGTAACAATTCTGCACTGGCAGCAGGTTTGTGCCCATATGTTCCACGAACAAGAAGAAGAAAAAAAAGTAGGAAAAAGAGGGTTTTTTTTATTCGTCGGGGAGAAAGGAGGTGAAAGTGCAAAACTTTTGTCGTGGCTCATTGTTCGTAAAAAAAAGTAGAAAGGATGGGATACGTAAAACGTAACCCAAGTTATATATATTTTTTTCCAAAAAAAAACTTCTTGTTCTTCCGTTTGTTCTCAAAACTATATTTGGCTCGGGTGTCGACTCTAACGTGCTCACAATTGGATGAAGAAGAAAAAAAAACAATCCAACTTTATCAACTTTGAGGGCTACATAAAAAAAAGTCGACTGAAAGCTGTTTCTCTCTCCAGCAGAAACAGTAAGGATATATATGAGATCAGTATCACACACACCGTCACGTAGAGACTTCCGAAATAAAAAGAAGATCTTTTCCCTTTTTCCCTCCATTAACAACTGGGCAGGATGCGTATTTCCTATTTAGACACCGACAACGTGCCAGTTAATCTGACGCAAAGGATTCATAAATACATGCAACGTGTCCGAGAAGAAAAAATGCGTAGAAAGAATCCGACGACTCCGTCGTAGAATATCTTGCCGCTCGTCTTCTCCGTTCTCTCAAAAATCTCCCAGGTTTTTTCTTCCTTCTCCCGTTCCGACCCACGGAGCCAATCTGTTTTATTCTGATGAAGAAATTCTGGAAAGCATCTGCTACCCATCGTGTATATATCCTTTTTAACAAAAATCCGCCGCCGCCGTTTCGAGTCGCCTATTCCTTATAGTTACCAACCATCTTATCATCCTCCTCTCCTCCTTTTCTTTCTGACTTAGAATTATATACATAAATACTTTTTAAAAAAAGATCCGTGATACGAAAGGTTGGGATGGATGGATATAGCTTGTACTCTTTTTTTTCTAAAAAAATAAAATGGAACAGCATCCCCGCGCTGTCCGTGTCCATGTGAGTCGAGTCGAGTCGAGACTCTGGCTGAAAAAGGACACTTTTTTCATTACTCCAGCTTACTTTCATCTGATGAAAGGATGACATGAGGCAAAAGAAGAAGAGATTGACTGATATGAATACTCCTCGACCGACTAATACATCGTCGTCGTCGTGTCGTCGTCCTCTTGACCAGTATTTTTTTTTCTCTCTCTCTCGATGAAGAACACCATGTTGCTCTCTATTCAACCTTTTTACGAAAAAAACCTAAAAAGGGAAACGACAATTCCTGCTCCTTTCTTTTAATGTAGACATGGATGCCCCCACGAAACGGCTTTTTTGCTGCTGTGTATCCATTTTTTGTCCTCTCAGACCACCATTCCTTCCTTGGGTGGAAAGTGGGGGGACGCGGACGGGGTGGAAAGTAGGTCCATATAGTTTTTTTCATCGTTTGTCGTCCATCCGTCCGTGCAGTTTCCCTTTTTGTCTTCTCTTCTTCTTCTTCCTTCTTCCACTGTGAGTGTTTTATTGCTTGATGTCGAATCAGAGATCCGCGTGGATCAACGAAACTAATATGTCAGACTCAGCGTCGTCCTGAGTCCGTCGTCTCCTC
>JAANSN010005131.1:0-13137 GCA_036850665.1 Dicranocentrus wangi | reverse complement strand
TATAAAAATATAAACAATCATATAGCAAGGTTGATCTCTGTCTGTCTGTCTCTTGTTTTATATTCGTTTTAATTTGATTTGATAATAACTTCCTATAAATTAGCGAAAAGAACTTGAAATAAGTATTTCAAAAGGATTTCCTCCTCCAGTTGTTGTTGAAGGTGTCAAAGGGGGAGGAGGTGCACTTGCTGTTGATGTAGTCGGTGCTTCAATGAACCCTTCGCCTCCACCTGGAATTTTTCTGCAATGCCGCTTCCAATGTAGTCCCAAGCTCTTGCGACAACTGAACTCCTTCCCGCAATACTGGCATAGTTCCTTCTTTTTGTCCGAGTGCTTGGCGGTCTTGTGCTCCTTGAGGAAGCTCGCCTTGGCAAATCGGGCGGAGCAGACGTCACACCCGAAGGTGTACAACTCGGGGTGACAACTCCTCTGGTGGAGCGCCAGGGCCCTGGAGTGCGTCACCTTGATGCCACACAGTTGGCATTTCACCTCAGACTGATGAAGCCCACCCGGTGAAGTTGAAGAAGAGGGCACAGGTCCTCGTGACATTTCCTCCGAATGAAATTTTTCGCAATGTTTGTTCAGCCCACTTTTAATCACAAAGGAAATCCCGCAAAATTCACAAATGTGTTTACTAATCCCGTGTGGATGCTTCCGGTTCATGTGGGCCGCCAACTTGTCCTCCGTTTCAAAAACGACCGTGCAACCTTTGCAATGGAACGGCTTGGCTTGGTGGATCTTGTCGACGTGGCGGCTGAGATCGGCCTGCTCGAAAAAGCCAGTGCCTGCAGAGGTGGCAGGTGAACAGCTCGACGCCAATCTGGGATGCATGGTTCTCCTTTAAATGGCGCATCCAGGTTCCGACTCCGCAGAGGCAGAGCTCATTGCAAAGTTTACAACGAAACAAGCTTCCTCCTCCATCATCTTCGTGGCCATCACGGTATACCTCAAAATGCTCGTGTCGGAGGTGACTCCAGGCGTGCCTTCTCACTCTGGCCTTCACGTCCGATGTAAAATCACATTTGTCACATTTGTGAATCACGGCCAGTTTGACTCGCGGCTCAGTGACACCCTTCCTGTACTTCCGTTTGCGTGTTGTTTTTTTGCCTTCGTTCCTCCCCTCATGGCTCTCTGGAGGAACTTCATTAACTGCATCTGCGGGTGTGGAACGCGTTGAATTTGGGAGTTTCCTATCAATAAAAACAAACTTCAAAAAATTTGCAATAGTACAAAAATCCGCGTTGGAATTGGAAATCTGAGCCTGCATTGAATTATAAATTTTAAAATTAAAAAAAAAATAAAAAGTCTGATAATTATAATTATAGTTAATTACTTTAATTACCTTGTTCTTGCCTTGGACCTCCCTTCTTTTTCTTTCTTCCTACTATTGATTGGAGCGTAGTCCTCTTCAGATTGCTCGGAATTATCATGTGGAACGAAAACAGGATCCTCATTGCAGTCATCATCAGAGGTCACTTGCTCCTCTCCCTCCAAATACATTTCCTGCTCGGCTCTTAATAATAATAACGTGTTGTTTATCGGGTCACCACCACCTCGGTTCCCATATGCCCGACTTCCGCAAGTGTTATTAGGGCGACGTCTTTTACGCAGTGGATCTTTGAAGCCACACTGACCTGAACCTAGAACGACATAAAAGGAAAATGATGACACTAGTCATATATATATATATATATATATCCATCTAGTTGATAGTCCGCTCCACGCTCGTTTACAAACTTTACCCCAGCTAATTTTTGAACAATTACCTTTGACATGGTTGCGAATAAAGGCATGGACATCTGAGCACCCTCCATCGTCGTCGTTCTCAATGGCATCGTCGGGTTCCGGGAGGACGTTTCCGGATTTCAAGCTACTCTTTTTCACTCGATCCCTCAGTTGCTCTCCAATGACCTCCACCTTTCTGCTCAGCTTGAGGCATTCCTGATACAGGATGCCCGCCCGCTCCACAAGCGGAGCACAATTGTCGCAAAGAGTACACCAGGCTCCGGGGTCGACGTCCACCTCACCAGTAGTAGTTCTGGACAACAGAGTGGCAACCTGCTCCCGCGGAACATGGAGGAGATTCCTTACAAGAAAAATAGTGGCTAGCCGTGGACCACAGTTGGAAGTAGGAAGAACATTGGAACTCCAAAGGTATTTCCACTGCTGAGCACCAGCACCAACACCACCACCACCTCCACCTCCAGTGGAACTCAATAAACTTGTCAAACAAATAAGACAGGAGGATGAGGAGGATTCCTTGTCCACAATGTTAAAGTTGTCCTCCTTTTCTGACTGTAACTCCTCCTCCTCCCCCTCCACCTCCAACTTAACTTCCACATTCTCTAGTAAATCCTCTAAACTCATATTCGGATTCCGATTAGAATTTCGATTTACCTGCAAACTTGCATTTTGTAAAAAAAAAGAAGGAAAATTGATTTACGTTTTATTTGTTGTTGTTGTTGTTGTTTGTGGGTCGTGGATCACCTGATTGTGTTCTCGGAAGGGAGTTTATAATTCTAGTATGGTTGGCGCGTCAAGGATGGGGCACTCTGAAATCTTCGTTTCCTCAAAATCAATTCATTTCCCTTTGGCTTTACTTACTAGAGTTACTTCATGCGGAATCATATAAAAAAACAAGATTTTTGCATGAAAATGTTTTTTGCGTCAAATCAATCTGTTTTGAGATGAGTCATAGTTATATAATAGCTCAATTAAAATTATTGCATTAGTTTTGTAGTATTTCATATGAGCCATGTAGAAAATTGATGTGGTTACGATATAGTATTATTATTATGACAAAAAAGCAAGTGAGTAAACTACCAACTGATCTACACATTTTATTTCAAAATTCTAATTTAGAGATGATATTATTATGATTAAGCATTTTGAGTTTCGCCCTATCATGCATGCATGCATGCTTTAGGCTCAACTGTAGTGAGTACTGAGTACGCGAATTAAGTCCTTTTCTCGGAAATCAAGGCGATACAGATACATCACATAAAAAACCAGTTTTGGAAGGCAAAGGAGAATTTTTTTTTCATTTCAACTGTAGCAAGCAAGGTCGTCGTCGTCCGTCGTCCTGATATGATATGGCCAATATAATCTAAAAAAATAAAAAATAAAAATGTTTATTACTGTTACACACATGGTATGTTTATGTATACACAGTGTTAGAAATAGCGAGCCTTCTCATTGCTGTGCTCGCTCACATCATATCAGTCAGGGCATAATATAATATGAATGTTTTTGTTTTATTAATTATCTTTTGGCTCGATTTTTTGTAGCTAATAATAATAATAGCAATAATAATAATATGCAATAATACTATTGAATTCATGCTTCGAGCTTATAGTATTACTTTATATAATAAAAAAATGACATCATGCATATCATTTTTCTTATTTGTACGGCGAACATATATATTGCCAATTAACCTGGGATTTAAGATTCATTCAGAGATTTTATAAACTGTTCCATATTGGATACATTATTATTAAAAATTAGTTGTTGACAAACATGTTAAAGTAACAAAAAAAAGATTATATTAATTATTATTAGGTACTCTCTGTTTCTTTCCATGCATATTACCTATCCATTCATTTCTCGGCAAAAGGTGGCAAAATAATTCTCCGAATTCAGGCAAAGGCAAATGCTTTTTTTGTAGGATGAAAGTAGCTGGTCCAAATTTCCGGGTATGCAAAAACTATCCTTTACCTTGTAAACATTGTACCTATTTTTTAGTTTCGCAAAAAAACAGCTTGTCTACGAAAAGGGATATTTTTTATACTCTCGAAGAAATTAGGCACAGGTGTGTAGAAGACAGGTTATTAGCGTGGATTTATTTGGATGGAAAAAGTGTGATTTTCAGTTTGACTGTGGTGAATGACTACATACTACACTACATATGTACTACCTACTATACGCCGCCCAACCTGCTTCATTCAGCTTTTTTGATGGATAAGGATGATTTATAGTAAGCATTTTCTTTCTTAGACAAGTCGAGCAAGAAAGGTTATTCTCATTTTATATACATACAACAACGAACATGAAGTAGTTTACAAACCAGAAGTAAAATCGATCGATTTTTTTTGCACAATAATTCTTTTTTCATTTGCATGAGTAACAGGAAATTGGGGGTGAAGGGCACGTTTATAACACGAATGAATATAATATATATAATGAGTTAGTAAGTAAGGACCAAAAATGTTGTTGTATATCCATTTCTTAGAATTTAGGCACTTTTGTCGCTGACTCCCGAAGTAGAATATATATATTTTTTAAATGTTAAGTATTTAAGTTTTCTCTTCTCATTATTGTCACTGGTCATCCATCATCGTCCTCGTACTTTAGTTTACTGAACTTGAACTTCAAAAAACAGTTGGATTATAATAGATGCTCCGGCAGCTCCGGTGGTATATAAAAGGTGTGCAAGGATATGAGTTTCATCGCAGTTCACGGTTAAACACTGAGAAAATATAATTAATTAAAAAATTGTGTTTTGTTATCCAGTTCAAGCCGCTAGTGATCCCCAAAATCCCTGACTCATCCCACCTTCAAAACTATAAGAATGACGACCTCTTTTTCATGCAATGGCTCAGATGTAAGTAATAAATATGCGGGCTCACAAAAAAGTTTCTAATATAATTTTTTTGCTCATTTTTCGGTTCTCAAGAATTCATCCAATTTATATTTTAATGTTTTTGTGCTATAAAATTATAGTCAAGAATTTGGACGTGAGAGCCGCAGAGAGAATGTTTCTTGAGGTAAAAAAGACAATATACTTATATGTATTATATTTTTCTGGGATAAAAAAAGCTGAGTTACATTTCATTACATTTTATGCTAAATTGTAATTAAAAATGAATTATTGATATCGATTTTTGCACTTTTTTATTTTCTTCCAGCATTTGAAATGGAGAAAGGAGCAGAAAATGGACACCATTCTCGATGAAGACTGGAGTGACATGCAAAGCCTCATGCCGCTCTTTACGGACGGGTTGACCAAGGACGGAAAGCCAGGTACGTAAAAATCAATCAATTAAATCCCTCAGAAAACACACAACTTTGTTTTCTCTATAATAAACAAAATACTTTAAAAAAAAAAATAATAATGGACTTTTTGGATTTTCTAAAAATATTTGTTTTGACAGTTGCGGAGCTGTGGGTGAGCGTGTGGCAGATTCGGACCGGAGTCGTCGCTGGCAAAATGAAAACTATCCAGCGCTGGACAGCAGCCATGTTTGAGTCACTGAGGAGACGCCTTTTCGAGGAGAGAGCCGCAGGAAGAAATGTCTCTCAAGGGATTATGTTTGGTGAACTTGAGGATTTCAACTTGATCGAACAAGGCTGTCCATCATGTAAAAAAGAAAAAGAAACAAAATTGCAAAATCCTTTTTGTTTTTTTGGAGTTTAGTTTTTATTTATTTATTTTTATGTATTTTTGACTTTTTTGTTTTGACTCAGGTTTGCCAATGTACGCTGCAGCGGCAGTCCAACTGGAACATCACTACCCAAACCTGGTGGAAACCATTTATTTACTTAATAGTAAGATATTATACAAAAATAATATGGGATTAGGGGGCGCGGGGCGCAGTTGTTTTTCATTGTTAAAATATTTAATATTATTATATATATTTTCCGACCTTATATAATAATTTCTTTTTTTTCTAATTATGAATAATTTACATTTTTAATAGTTCCCCCATCTTTTGACATTGTTCTCAAACTTGCTCTGCCCATCCTCCGACCGGTGATGAGGAAAGCGGTCAAGAGTTACCCGGAGAAAATCAACGGGTGGGTCCCTGTCCTGGATGGGCTCATGGACAAGAGGGAGAGAGGGTTGAGGTTTGGCGGAACGAAAATTCGAGACGTTTGAATGAAAACCAATACTATAAATAAATTAATTAACTAATTAAATACTATGTTGTTAATGTGAATGGCAATTAAGATTTTAATAAAACGACAAAAGATTAAATTTAAAAAAAAATTCTAACCACATTTCCATTTTTGGACATATCTATATTTTTTTTATTTTTCCCACTTTTGACTTTGGCTCAAATAAATATTGCTGATGATGATGATGATGGTGGGTCAGGTGGGGGGTGGTGGCCCTTCTTCTTTGCAGGTTCCTCCGCCGGTGTTGCAGACTCAGACACCTGCTGGTTTATTTCAAAACCTTTATACCTTTTCCCCGGATATTTCTTGCAATACGTTTTCCAGTGGGTTAGAAGCGCCTTTTCGGAATTGGACTCTTTTGCACAATAGGGGCAGACTGCCTTTTTACTCGAGTGCTTGGATTCCTTGTGCTCTCTCAGGTCCTTCAGGGTCATGTAGCGGGCATCGCACAAGTCGCAGGCGTGCCGGTACAACTCGGGGTGGCAGCTTTTGAGGTGGGCTCCCAGCACTTTGGAATGTATCACTGGTAGTCCGCACACTCTGCATTTCACCTGCGATGACTTTTTGGAAGGTGGAGGAGGAGGATGAATAGCACCACCACCGCTGATGAGGTGGGGAGCAACTGAGTTTCCCTTTCCACTACTTGCTGACACTTGCTCCGGGTGAAACTTTTTTTGATGTATTTTGACCCCGTTTTCCAGAGCAAAGGAAGTTCCGCAGAATTCGCAAATGTGTCTGCTGATCCCGTTGGGGTGCTTCCTGGACATGTGAGCTCTCAGCTTGTCCTCCGTCTCGAAAAGGGAGGTGCAGCCCCGGCACTTGAATGGCTTGGCCCCATGGACCATGTTTAAATGATTAGAGAGGGATTTAGGGTCGAAGAAGACGCTCCCGCAAATGTGACATGTGAGCAACTCGACGCCAACTATCTCGGACGTGTGAATCTCCTTCAGGTGCTGCGACCACGTGTGAACCACGACGCTGCAATGTTTGCATCGAAAGAGGCTCTGATTCTTGTCTTCGTCATCATCGCCATCGCCAACCACCTCAACAAAATGTTCCTCCCGGAGGTGATGCCACGAGTGCCGTATTACTTTATCCTTCGTGTCCGCTTTGAAATCACATTTCTCACAACTGTGTAGTAACTTGGTGGGTTTGCGGGTGGAGGTGGTGGTTGACTGCTTCATCTTTGTGATCCTTCGTTCTTTCTCTAAAGATTTGATATGGTGGCTGTGGCTATGGTCAGAATTATCAGAGATGTCAGGGGAGTCATCCTCTTCCGCGATTGTCCTTATTTGAGCATCTAATTTGGCACGTTTTCCCGAACAGTTCACTCTGTAAATATGAAACATAAGATAAGGAGCAAGTTGGAAATTGGAAATAACATTATCTGAAATTATCCTATATCCATGTCATTTTTCAACCTTTTCTTCCGCACTCTTTCGCTTCTTCCTCTCCTCTGAACAGGAACTGGGGCAGTGTCTTCTTCATCATCGTCATCGTCAGCCTGATCATCATTTTCAGGTGGAGTGTACCAGGAATCATCCTTACAATCATCAAGTCCTTCGATAAGGTCAGAAGAGTAGTTCATTCCAGTCTCTTGATGCTCCAAATGAAGTTGTTGCTCCGAACTGACATCGTTATCTCCGGATACGGAAACTGAGCAGTGGTCTTTCCTTTCTTCTCGATTCCCACCTCCTCCTCCCCGTCCTTCTCGACTCGTAGTTCTACTACTGGGTTTTGGAGGAGCTTCATTGACATCAGTCTTAATACCTTGAAAAATAAAAATATAAATGCTTACTAATTCAACTACTAGCTACATTTTTGGAATCGAATTTTGATATAATTTATAATCTTTAATTACCTTTGAAATACCTTCGGATAAATGCATGTGGATTCAAACTTTTTCCCTGTTCCACCCGTACAACATCTTCGTCATCGTCCAGTAGTGCTGCTTCCAACAAGCAGGCTCCAGACTCCACACTGTTTTTCACCCGACCCCTCAGTTGCTCTCCAATGTCCTCCACCTGTCTTTGCAGCTTCAGACATTCCTGAAACAGGCGGGCCGCCACCTCCACAAGTCCAGCACAATTGTCGCAAAGAGTACACCAGGCTCCGACGGGATCCACCACCTCACCAGCAGTTCTGGATAGCAGAGTGGCAACCGTCTCTGTTGGAACCTGGAGGAGATTCCGGAGTAGAAAAATGCAGGACAGGCCTTGAGTCAAAGTGGGAGGAAGACCGGAGGAGTTCGGCCGCCACAACTCCTTCCAGTGCTGATGAACACTTCCACCAGCGGAGGAGGAGGAGGAGGAGCTTCTCCAACTTTGTAAACAAACAAGACATGATGACATTGATGACCCTCCTCCTGACCCTTCCTTTTCTCCAAAATTCTGTTTCTCCTCCTCCAGATGATATATAATATCCAGTTTAACTTCAACCTCGGGGGGATCCATATCCCAATCATGAATGATGACAAAAATTATAGGTTTTTGATTTTTTAATGTCAATTCTTGCAACCCGACTTTCAAATAACGAGCAAATATGATGATGAGCCAGGTTTCCCCTCCCCCTCCCCAAGTTGGAGGTGAGTCACAGGTCCACAAACAATCACAGAGTCTATTTTTTAATTGTAATTTTTAGCAAGATTTATTCTGTTTTTTTCAAAATTACATCTTCAGATTGAAATAAGCTAAAAAAAATGGAGTTTTCTTTCTTTTTGCTGATATGTTTTTGACATCTGCTGACAAAAATAATCTTGTCTCACGATCAGCTCTGGATGGACAGTCATAGTCAGCTGATTGCCGCGTCTCCCATGGGGCAACTTGAAGTGAAAGTGCTTCACTTCTATACTATATTCTGAAAGTCGATTGTTTTAAACGTCAGACATTCTTCGCCGACCCCTTTTCCCCCTCCCCGCACGCTCCCTCCCGGGGTTCCCAGCACAAGGGGCAACACACTGAAAGAGAGCTCCATCATCACACGAGCCCCTGCTCCTGCTCCTCCCTCCTCCTCCAAAATCTCGCTTAAGGACCTCGTCTGACGCCCTCATCGCAGCTATATTATAACGCATCACTGCGTACCCATAACAATTTAGACGCCCATTGGACACGCCATGGATGCCAGGGTGCGAGTTTTGGAGCTCGTTCATTTTCCGTTTTTGCTCGTCAAACGGGAGCCTCCTAATTTCTCCCAGTCTGGCCCCGATTCCCTGGGCGTCTTCAGCAGTACTCTATCAAAACATTTTATTTTTTGGAATCAGAATCAATTCTCAATAAAATTAAATTGCAACTCAAACTTTCAAGCATGATTCATGAATGGCCCATCCATACCCGTTCCAAATAGTTGGAATATGCAAGGGTGGAATTTCTGCTGCTGGGAATGGAGGAATAGCCTTCCAAATGGCTTTGGAACCGGCGGACAACCAAAATGAAGCTCCCTCGGAGGAGCAACAGCGTCAGCAGAATAATAGCGGACCGCCCATCATGGAATCTAGGCCCCAGGACTGCGACAGCGGTCCACGTGTACACCCCACAAAGGGCAACTCCAAAAAAAATGCTGCAGTAGTTCCAGAGTCGCAACATTTCCAAGGACTCGCTCGGAGGCCGTTTCTAGTAAAAAAAAATATGAAAAAACTTGTGATAATTAATTAATTCCCTGTCGTGCCACCTCACCAGTCAAAAGTGTCAGGTTTAATTACTATACTTACTGGATTAGTAGCCTGAATCAAAAGAATGGCCGCCAGGACGAGCATAAAAGTGAAGAGCGCAGGTGCTCCTATAAAAACCACCCAGGTGGTGGGCTCCGAAAGTCGTGATGAATCCCAAAGGGACTCCTGAATGGAGGGATTCTCGGGTTTGGGATTATATGCTCTTATCCACCACCATGTTATCCCCTCGTCATCATCAGCCGCTTTCTCCAATGTGGGCAAACTCTGTCGAGGGGTGATGGGGGGTTGACCTCCCCAGAGGGGGAGTGTTGTAAGGATCACCGCCACAAGTAAAAGGGAGACGGACAGGAGCACATCTACAACTCCTACTACTTTAGTACATGAGGGATTATTAGCACACATGATGATGAATGATTAGCACTATTAAATTAGCAGCACAGACTAATTATTTGTCATTTTTCATGTCAAAAAATAAATTTCAGATGAATTCATCCCTGCGGAGGAGGCGGAGGAGAAAGTTTGTCAAGGGAAAACAGACACATGAAAATATAAAATGAGTCAAGGACAAAACTACTATATACATATATAAAAATCCAATGGCATGATGACCCACTCGACTAAAATACATGAGAGCCTCCTCATAAACAGAGGAATGAATACACACACATGGAAATAGAGAAAGTGGGCCGAATGCTTCCGGGGAGAATCATACCTCCACCATGGTGGAGTGGAGTGGAGGAAAGTGGGGGAGTTATTACTTCTCAGACGCAGATTTTGTATTTTGTTTTCTCTTTTCAGATACCATGTCCATAATACCCCCGTAAAACCGGATGCATGGACCAGATAAATTGATGCTCACATATATTATTAAACACAACTTACGATAATATTTTTTTTTAATTGTTATTATTGCTCTTTTTTGTTTCATATAAATATAGCGCCTCTTGGATCACAGTGAATTTTGAAATATACAAATAAAATTTAGTGGCAGAAGTAATATGCAAGCTTGGTTGGGTAGATTATATATGTAATATGATGATGCAGCTCTATATATTGGTAATTAATTAAATGGTTATCTCATAATTACATGTACATTCGTCATATTATTCGTATGTGTTATTGAAAGCTAAGTAATTAAAATAGCTCAGTTATTAAACAGGAATAAAATGATGCAAGAAAATGAGGGTAGCAAAAACTCAGATATAGAAATTTATAGAATAATGTTTCTAATACTACTAATACTAGCCCGAAGTTGACATTTTTTAAAAAATTATTTTTTAATATTTTGCTGGCGCTGAGATACACAATTTGTTTGTGTTGTTTCCATTATTTGACTTGATAGCTACAGAAAACAAATTGTTTAAGCTACACCTATAGACCTTTTTGATCACTATTCCCTAGCTAACCTTTATTTAGCTTTTATCTTTTCAAACTATTTGTATATTATATTTTGCATTAACTAATCTTTTCAAGCCCTAAAGTTTAGGTTGACCTAGTCTGCTGCTATTGCTATTAATGCTGTAGCAAAAAGCCAAAATGCGTGTCGACTCTGTCTACTGCCTTACTACTGTCTACACAATTCCCAATGAATACTAACCTTCATTCGTTTTTATATCACTTCACTCACTTGAGCAACAATAGATTCGCGATTTGGTTGAAAATAAAGGATTGCATAATTAGCGGCGTGTCCCTCTCCACAAAGTTGCTAGAGCCAACAATTACTTTCAAGGGGGCGCAGGACATTCGAAACTTGTTGAAGTGGATCGACGACCCCTTCTTCTTCTTCTTCTCACCTTTCATTGCATTCAGCACCTCCCACGACTCGGTCCACACATCCGCCATCGCCTGAAGAATGCAGAGAAAGGAGGAAAAGGTGATCCACGTTAGCAATCCGATCAGCAGGAACAGATCCGCTTTGGAGGGATCCGTTTGAGCAAATGTGTAGGTGAGATAGGTTTCGATGGCCACCAACTGCACAACAACCATTCCGGTGACGACCCCGTGCACCTCATTAAATGCATTGGAGAGGAGCTGAAGTTGTCGATACTTCCGTACCCGTTTCCAGCAGTCACTTCCCTCTGACTCATTCTGACATCTGTGAGCGAGGTAACTTCTCAGAAAGGCCCTAACAAAACTCCGAATCGCTGCCGGAATGGAAACTATCGTCGGACTTATGAATGCAAGTCCGAAAGCCATGAACGCAGTATACCAAATTGTTACCATGCCAGAGAGCCACATTTTTATATTAGCTTGTTCCTCAGCAGCAGCAGCACATTCCGGCATCAAGGTTCTCAGCGGATTTCCCGAATAACAGGGGAAGGAAAACATGGCGACTATCGGCCAAGTCACTCCAGCAAATCTGTATCCACCTAGCCCATACTTTACAACGAGTACCACAACGAGTTCCATGGTTTCAAGGTTGCCTCGGTCAAAGAGTCCAATTGGGTGTTGTTGTTCCGTCTCCACTTCTTCCCCGTCTTGTTTGTGATGCAATACCCTGGTGGTCATCCAATTCCTGAGAGTCCGGAGACCAGAGAAATCCCCTGTCCCCCTTTGTTCTGTAGTACAAGACAAAAAGGAGACGCAAACTCAAATCAACTCAAATCCCTTTATTTTTTATTCCATCAAAAAAAAGTTGCAAAAACTACTCACCATTATTTCCCTTTGAAAAATCTATAATCCCGTTCAAAAACCGCGTCATTTCCTCGCTTCTCAGATTGTAGAACAATGCTGCGCTCCCCCAACCCACATAGGCTATCGTCATGAAAATGCCCAAAGCCCGAGTCAGTTTGTCGCCGGAGGAGGAGGGATCCTGATCCTGCTCCGAAGAAAGGGTTTGCCGTACCACTTGCGCCGTCAGAACCCAGTAGACTACCAGGCTGGCTCTGTGGATTGCCAAATCCCATTTTGACTTTAGTGGACAAATCTCCGACTTGTCGACATCCCACTCGAAGCCAAAAATCCGCAGTCGATTTGCCCAATGAAGGGAGCGTAAATATGGGGAGAGTAAGCACTCGGCTGTTAACATTTTGATTATAAGAAATGATGCAAAAATGTGAATGTCGTGACCAGTCGTCCGGGCAGAGCTCGACTGACGTATAAAATAAATGCAATACCAGAAAGTACTGCTCACACTGTTTTATAAACTTATTTGTTTTTTTTGTGTCTGGAAAATAAAGAAGTGAAATGTGTGGGATCCAAAAAAAGCAGATAAAAAAACACTTAAGGTTGTACGCGGTAGTCATCGAGTGAAGGGTTTATGGGACGGTCTGAGATACTTTCCTCAATACATTTACAAGGCGAGTTTTGATTCTTTTTTTGCAAACGCTCATATTTTAAAAATACAACGGTAATTTAAAATTCCGAGCTGGACGAAATTATGTCAGAAATCTGGAGATTACGAAAATGTAAAAGTTTTGAAGATTCAATAAAAAACAAAAAACTTTTCTATAAAATTTTTTTTATTTTTTATTGAATCTGTCAAATTTTTACATTTTCGTAATCTCCAGATTTCTGACATAATTTCGTCCAGCTCGGAATTTAAAATGGCCCTTCTACCTTTAAAATATGAG
>JAANSN010005130.1:0-13141 GCA_036850665.1 Dicranocentrus wangi | reverse complement strand
AAACCGTTAGTAGGAGAGAGGACAAAATGGGCCAGTAAGCTTCCCACTTTGGTCCATCCCGACAGTAATTGTGAGTTTACGTCGTGTTAAATTTTCATTCAATGACGAGTCCCATTTCTTCCTTCAGAAAATGTTCAATCTTTATTGACTGTCCGCCTTTTTCACTACGCTAAATTGTATGAACTAGTAGAGCTGCACAGCACACACGCTTCACCAGCGAGATTTCACAGAGGGTGCCGACGATGAGATTGGCATTGTTTCTGTCTCGGGCTAAACACTACCACCCGTCACTGAGGAGAGAAAAATTTCAAGAGCAGAGGAAACTCCAACTCGGAGTGGCGGTGTGCAACACACACACGACGAACCGTAACACAAGACTGAACCGACATATTTATAATATCCCGATGCAATTTCAGAGTAGCAAAGTCACCACGGTGTAGTTAGAGAGAAAGAGAGAGCCAGCTCGGGTGCAGAACGGAAGTGTCAAGGAAGATTGCAAAATTCAGAGCATGACTTGCTTCCACTGTCTACGATACACACACACTCTGACTCTGACTGGGAAGGCGAATTCGTCGTCGTGTTTGAGCTAGCTGTTCCACTGCCGTTTTTTTACTACACACAAAGGGGCTGTGTGACAGAAGACGGAGGAGAAGAAGAAAAAAATTCGGAGGCAGAAAAAAAAAGTTCTGTTTTTTCTCTTTTTTTTCCCTTGCTCCGAGATGATGATGAACTATGCAGTGTATATAAGTGGCGGAATATACTGATTAATACACCGAAATAAAATCGTTTTGATAACCTCGACACTGGCGCAGAGTGACTGGGACAATAAGCCAACTTTTTTCTTCCCGTTTATTGGTCTGCACACACATTTCCAATTACACGAGGAATGTATAATACTTTATGGATTGGAAACTTGAGGCAAAAACTGCTTCGTCTTCCGGGGAAATCTAAACAAACAAAGCTCGGTCCGATAGTCGAGTCCCATGTACAACATCACTTCTCGCCACTAACGCTCAGAGTGACGACCATATGGTACGGTGGTGGAACCAAGGTTTGCAAAGTTTTTCTTCTTTTCTTTTTTTCTTCTATTTTCTACATGGGGAAAAATGGAAAATAGCTGCAGTCTCGGCCAAGCTGCACAGCCCCACTGAGAAATATTACTTGGCTTTTATCATCACTGCCTATTCAATAATATCCCGAAACTGGTGTGTACTTCCTCTCTCTCTCTCGCTCGCTCGCTCGCTGAGGACAATTTTGAACTGTGCCAAATCAAGCGGAGCGGCCGCGGCGTGCAATTTGGAGAGGAGGTCAGTACTGTACTGTACTGTCGTTGGGCGGCACAAAGAACAATTTTTTTTAGAAAATAAGACGTGATCTACGGTATCCCCACAGAAAAAATAAATATTCTGCTTTTTTTGGCCGAGGCTCCAAGAGAGGACACTTTTTCTCACAATTTTTTTTTCTGACTTGGGCTAAATCTCTGCTTGGAAGTAAAAACCGACACGAGATTTATCCCTTTCTTTTGAAGAAAAAAAAAACTCTTGCGACTTATAGCCTTCCTTCTTTCCCCCTTCCTGAGACGGAATGTGGAGTGGAATTGTAGCAGCAGCCGAAAACAGAAATCCTTTTTTTTTTTTTGGAAGGATCAAAGATTTCCAATGTTGACTCCGCGTATTGAGTTTGATGCAATATCCGAAGAGAAATTATGTCGGAAAGGTATGCGACCGGAATGCCGGAGTCCCGTGTTGAATGGTCGATTTCGATTTTCCCTGTGAACGGGAATCCCACACAACCCGCCCGTCTTGTATCTCTCACGTCGACAGTGACACACACACACACAAAATATATACGTATAACGCAGTTGAAGTGCCGCTTGCACGGGTTATCCCTCCACAAATAAAAAACTTTGTCTTGAGACAAACGATGGCACACATAAAAAGCGAGGAGATATTATGGACCCGGAATGAAATAAAAACATGGAGAAACCCACCAAAGTCCCTGCTTTTTATACTCAAAGTTGGTGAAACTTTAACCGTTTTTTCCACAAGCCCACGACCGTTTCAACCAACTCAACCAACTCGAGGCAGAGCGTGGAACGGAGCCTCTCTGTCAAGATGATGTAAAAACACCACGAGTAGTTACTTTTCTTCCTCTCGTGGGGTTCCTTCAGGTGGATGAAAAGGTAGTTTGATACAGGGATTATAAGACGGAGGACTAGAGCTTTTTGCGCATATAATGCCAATCCCTTCGCTCATTTCACCAGAGAGAACAAATGCCGTGCCTGCTGCCGAGTAGTTAAAATACGAGAAGACAGGAGCAGGAAAAGGCCTGGACGAGAGAGTAGAGGACTCGACATCGACTACACGGAATGGAGGAGCGTGAGCTATATAGCAAAGATGATGTGTAATGGGCTCCACTTGGCACACACAATGTGTTAAATGGAGAAGAGATATTTTTCCCTCGTGATGATGACGGCAGTAATATGGGAGCCGGATCAGGTATTTTTTTTCTTTCTCCTTTTCCTTTCATCATCGAACCAGTTGCTGGGCATAATAATGCATGCTGATGCGGGGCAAGGAGTACAACTGTTTTTCACGAGAGGAGAACAAAAAAAGTGGAATTCATTAGGGAAAAATATGTGGAGGAGAGAGGAGAAGAGTTGTGGATGATGTGGAGGTATTGGGGATCGAAAGTAAATTATGTATGGGATGAGTTACAAAGAAGAAAAACGGCAAGAGTTAGACAGTATGACGCTGGTTCGGGATTCTCTGCCATGTAATATTCAAGAGGGAGTAGAGTCGTAGTGTGTGGTAATAAGGTATTTTGCTCGCCATCATCACTTCCACGGATTCTCATTCCATTCATTTCATCCTTGTACATATATGACTATATAAGTTTTACTCTGCCTGATGATGAGCGGATTATTACATCTTGGGAGCCTAGTGTAGTGGTGTGCAGTTGCAAGAGTCAGAAGATGAGTTGTGGATGTGGAGGTATTGGGGATCGAAAGTAAATTATGTATGGGATGAGTTACAAAGAAGAAAAACGGCAAGAGTTAGACAGTATGACGCTGATTCGGGATTCTCTGCCATGTAATATTCAAGAGGGAGTAGAGTCGTAGTAGTGTGGTAATAAGGGAATAACTAGGTATTTTGCTCGCCATCATCACTTCCACGGATTCTCCTTCCATTCATTTCATCGTTGTACATATATGACTATATAAGTTTTACTCTGCCTGATGATGAGCGGATTATTACATCTTGGGAGCCTAGTGTAGTGGTGTGCAGTTGCAAGAGTCAGAAGAATCGGGACTTTGAGGGAATGAGGATTTGATGGGGATTTCATCGGAGGAAGAAGGGAAGAAAAGAGTGGCTCAAATTCAATAGATTTTTTTTTCTGCTTGCCTTTTATTTTCTGAGGAAAAAAATATATCTCCAGTGTAATAATATTCCCATTATGGGAGGTAATATCCCATTTTTTTTCTCGCGAATAACATCTTTCTGGTGGCACCGAGGCATTGAGGTGGTATGAGATCGAGCTACACCCGTAAACGGGAAATCATTGGATTGGCCTGGAGTTATGAGAAAAGTTGAATATTGTGTAAGGAATAGGGAAACTCTCTCTTTTTTTAAGAGTTTTTGAATACAATGATGGAGTGGATGGAAAGGAGGTGGAGGACGTAGGCAAATGCAGAAGCAATTTTGAGGCGGGCACGAGAACAAGAATAAACTCAGTCAGCATCTTTACATGCGACGACGACGGGAATCTTGCTGAGCAATCTATTCATGTGGGGCTACACGACCACGGTAGTAGTATAGAGGCCAGACCAAAAATAGGAAAAAGAAAAAGAAGGGAAGAGAAAAAACGTTAGGATCAATCTTTGGAATATTTTCGTGTTCGTTTTATAGGTCTATATAGGCTGTTTCCTGGTTGTATTTCGGGTTTTTTGGGAGTATCTTCCTAATTTCTGAGTGAGTAGAATAGGGAACTGGGTAGGGACATAGATTACGTCACGTGTACATTGTATCTGTCGGCAACACCATGTGGATGCATGACATGCGTGCACTGGAGAAACAAGAGGAAACGAGGGATTTTTGGCAGTGGCTGCGGGGAATAATATATAGATTCCTTCTTGCACAAATAGTGTGGCGTGAGTAGATATAGACCAGGACTATAGGTATATATGCTTGTCATAATATTAAAATTGCGATGCAGCTTATTTGCTACCTTGTTGCACGAGAGAGGGATCCTTCCAGGAATAATTTTGGCCTGGATCGTAACATCCCACACGACACACAAAAGGTTCGAGAGTTGTGTAAACGTGCTTTTTTATATTTATTATGCATAACCAACACTTTCATCCGGAATTCTAGGCTATTCTCTTTTTCCCTCCGTGTGTTTTTATCCAGGGAATGAGGAGGGAAGGTCTATTACGATTACACACGTAGTGGAAACCTTTCACGATCAATAATTCACTAGAGTGAAAGCACACTGGGACAAGAGTTGAGAGTTGGATGAAGAGAAACTTGTGTTGTATTATGAAAAGCATCGTGTATGTGGAAATACACAAGCGTTCATGGAAGACCGATGAAGCTAAGAGTGAATAAGAGAAAAACAGAGATGAGATGAACGGAAGGAAGTAGCGAGAGCGAGCGAGACCGAGAATTGCTTTTTCTCTAGAAAAAAATGTTGTAGGGCACGTTGTGAATGCGTTTTAAGGGAGAAACAAGACACGAGGCGGTGAACAGCGTGAATGAAGATGCAGAAATTGTGGTGGAAGTGGAAAAAGTGGGAGCAGAGATGGTTGGAGACAGGGAGAAATTGGATGTCTGTTTCGGTTATGAAAGTTAAGAGCGTTGTTGCAAACTACTCGTGTGGATTTTGGGAGAACGCTAGCGGACCTCTGTGGAGAAAGTGGGAAACTGGTTGTGGAAGAACCGGAAAGTGAAATTAGTTGGCAATGGAGAAGCTAGGGGACATATGATGTAGCAACGGTTGAATACTATTATTCTCAATGTTCCCTGGATAATCAGAAAAAATGAAAATGGTAAAGCAAATAATCGGTTTCAACACACAATACTCATTCTTTCAATGGTAAAGCAAATAATCGGTTTCAACACACAATACTCAATCTCATATTCTTACCGTTTAAGTTTAATGACATGTCATGCACAAATGTCGTACAGAGTTGCACTTTTCAGAAACACGTGATCATAAACTCTTGTAAGTTGCAGTTTGCAAAATTGCAGGAAAGCTGTAATATTTCGTAACCAGCATCGTGTTAACGAATTGTTTGTAAGTAAGTAAGTGGAAAGACTATAATATGCTATATAATATGCTAAAAGTATTGGAGTAATATTGGAATAGTAATAGTTGCACTTTGAATCTAATAACTCCATTTAAATTATATTTGATGCCAGTTTATGCTTATGCTTTTGTATATTTATATAGGGAAAATATCGTAAAAAGTAATTTGAATGCAAGTAGGACGAACTAAGAAACACTCCGTAAAGGCCACGAGACATATGGGCAACGTGAATGAATGTGATTGAAGTTTTACGTGGTGGGTGAAACAACCAGTCCATTATTTGGAATCATGATAGCTGACATCTTTGGAGAAAGTTTGGAGCGAGACGTGTACGAACCAAACAAAAAATTGCTTGATTCTAGACAAACCAGATGGAATTAGAGCTTACGTGACTAACCGCTTGGTCTCACGCAGCAGCTTGCGTATGACGAATCTACTCATTTCTTTGACCTCGCCCCTGTAACCCAACGTGGCATTTATCGTCACAAAAGTGCAATTTACCTAAATTTACATTGTACTAAATCCCAAGAGACTGAGGGAAAACTAAGTAAATATCGAATAAAAATATGTAGTGGATGGAAAATCTATATAGATATCCCATGTATTCTCAATTAAAGCTTTTGCATTGCCACATATCTGCAGGAAACATGCTTATTTAATACCATTTTGTCATATTCGTATGTATAATATTGATGCACGCAATGCAGAATTGTTTGCTTTCAAATTGACTACAAGAATAATTTACATTTAAAGGTATGTCAGTTTCAAACACGTTGTACTTATTGTGATGTCATATGCAGTATTTGTCGGAGGAGTTTACGCATTTGAATTCGAGCATCTAATTTTTACGCCATTTTTAGACGACATATTTGTTAGAGGCTATATCCAAACTGTGTAGATATAACTAAAAGTAACACAATTGTTGAGTTCACAGAAATATTAAGAAACTCGTTGTGAAAAGGATAACATTTTCAATTTTCAAGGGTCAATAATGACTCAATCACGTCGATCCTCCCAAAATCGGGAATTATCAGTACTTGAGCCTATATCAATTCAAGTGAGACCGAGACCAATTGAAGATAATGTGCCAGCTGCAGTTGATGTAGAATTATCAAGAACAGAGGTAGAATCAGCCAATCATATCGCGTGGAAAGTTACAATTCCTAACCATCTAAACGTGCTCTTTCATTATACCTTTTATTTGGGGTTACATCCGCCGATTTTCTCAACTTCTAATCTTTCGACATATTTAAAATGTATTCATTGGGTAAGCATGAATTTCTACATAATTTGCAAATCATTACTCTTTTGTATTAGGCTATATGCATCGTAAACTTGAAATCGTATTTTTACAGGGGATTTTTGGAACAATATGGTTTCTAAGTATAATGCAAGAGATAACCTTCATAAGTATTGCGGCTAGAAGTGAACAACAAAAGTCGCTGTATGAATGCGTTTTGCTGGGATACTTCTTTGTGATATGCCTCGTTAGACTCAAATGTTTATGGAATCTGATTTTGAATGCGAGTGAAATTCGACGTTTTCTACATTTAGTAAACGTATCAAGTGATAATAATGAGCCATCTTATAAACCAATGGTAGTGTGACAAGAAGATAATAATTTATAGTTGTATGAAATGAAATTCAAAACATTTTTTTCTTTTTATTTAGATATTTAGTTGGCCGTCTGTAACAGTTTTTGTGACCCTACTATTAACGACGTATTCAGCAACTGTCGGGAATGGAGTTTTACCTATTAAAGAATGGAGTCTTCGAGAGTTTGTGCTCTTTCATTCATCTGAATTACGAGAATTTTTAAATTTTGGGATGTCAAAGAACACCACAGAAAATTCTGGTCACATGAGTATTACTCATCAAGATATTGCATTTGGGATTTTGGGATTTATGATGGATTTCTGTGGTGTATTGACGGATAATTTCATTCGAGATATATTATTGTTAAGTTCAATTACAATTTTGGATGCTGTCAATTCCATTATGAAGTGTTTAGTGAAATGCAAAGAGCATATTCCCAAGGATGGTACTGGTCCCGCCATATTGTCTACGATAGCAATGCTACGTAAACAATCAGATAACTTTAATGACTCATTTGGAGAATTGCTCAAAGTGGTGCACATGTCCAATCTTCTCTACGCAGCTTACTTTATTCATGATGTAGTTATTGGTCAATATGTCAGCAGTGTATCTGTATTGACCTTTTGCATGAAAATAATTCCTTTCTACTGGGCAGCAAGTAGATCTTCTAATATTGTGAGTTAACTATTTCTTAACACATCATTACATGTTTTTTGCTCAGCTTTAATATTTGTATTATCATTAACTTGCCAGAATGAATTGGTGAAAAAGTTTATTAAAGAGTACAGAAACATCCTATTCTCAAATTTGGATTCTGCAGACATTTATCTGTTAGTGGATGACATATCAACAAATCCAATTGGGATGGGGAGATCTTTCTTTTTTGTCGACGAACTTTTTATAAGCAAGGTAAAAATTTATTACCTTTATAAACGTAAACGTCGCAATTGTCCTTTATGCATAGCTTTTATTCTGCTTTTCCTTAGTTTATTGGAATTGTTCTATCATACTTCTTCTTGTTCGTGGAATCCAATGACAGACGGAATTCATAATGGTTTAATGATCTACATAACCGTAAATTAGACAGCATGGTAAATACTATAATTACCATTTGTACTGAACAATAGAGTAGTTATCAGTATCTCCATTATCAAATATGTCAATTTTTTGTAAATGTGTGTCGGGAATATTGTAATCGCGCCTGTCGGAATACGCTCTCTAACATTTTAATATTAAAATATTCTACCGTTGCCAGAAAACTCCCGCAATGTTAAAACCCCTATTTACACTTGTCTTAATGTTACTGCTGATTATCTTTGCTTCTCTTAATGAGGTAAGTAAGTACGAATTTTACGACTTTTAAGCAATATATTCTTACATACTATAATCTTATTTTTTAAATATTTAGGAAGACGCAAAGGAAGAACGGCAAAAGAAGTTACGGGGTATGGGGAATCGTGGTGGGTGAATGTTCAATCATGAGTGGTTTGAATAGTATCATAAACTGATTTATCACAATTAAGTTTGATAGTATAATAGATACACTTTCGACATATATATGTATATGCTAATTTACGTTTTACAAATAAATCGTACTACAGTCACTTGGATATTTGATAATCCGTAGGAATATGCAAAATAAATATAAATGAATATTGTCCCCCAAGTTGATGTGGGATAATTACGTTATTGCTGGTTTCCTGCAGGTGTCGGTTTGGTCAGTAGTCATACTCGTGGCCACCTTGGTTATTTCCATATTCACATGCATTTCCGGGAACGGAATTGTATCTATTAAAGAATGGAGTTTAAAACAACTACTTTTGTTCCATTCAGATGAAATCAAAACGTTATTCTTTATTAGCTCGCTGCGTACTATATGCGAGCTTATGATTTACCCCTGGACGTCCGTCCGTCTGTAACGCTATTAAATTGCGCACTCGAAGTATTCTAGCACCAGTCGTTCGCCCGTTATGAGCAGGTGCACTTTTCCGGTTTTTGCCCTACGACTTAGAACACTTTGGGCGTGTAAATATGTGTAAATTTTGGGTTTTTGCATTCTACTGATCCTAGATTTTTAGAACACTTTTGACGTTTAAATGTTTGTTCTATTCCGTACTTTGGGGTGTTCTACTGCGTACTTTGAACATGTTCTACTGTGTACTTTGAGGGTGTTCTACTGTGTACTTTGAGGGTGTTCTACTGTGTACTTTGAAGGTGTTCTACTGTGTACTTTGAAGGTGTTCTACTGTGTACTTTGAGGGTGTTCTCCTGGGTACTTTGAGAGTGTTCTACTGTGTACTTTGAGGGTGTTCTTGTGTACTTTTGGGGCGATTTACTGTTGGTGGACTTTAGGGGCTTTACTGCGGATTTTGAATTGGTAGCCATGGGTTGTTTTGTTATTATCAAGTGTTTTGGTTGCTATGGGGATTTTTTATTGCTATGGAGATTTTTGGTTGCTACGGGGAGTTTTGGTTGCTATGGGGATTTTTGGTTGCAATGGGGATTTCTTGATTGCTATGGAGATTTTTGGTTGCTATGGGGAGTTTTGGTTGCTGTAAGGATTTTTGGTTACTATGGGGAGTTTGGGTTGCTATAGGGTTTTTTGGTTGCTATGGAGTTTTTTGGTTGCTATGGAGTTTTTTGGTTGCTATGGAGTTTTTTGGTTGCTATGGAGTTTTTTGGTTGCTATGGAGTTTTTTGGTTGCTATGGAGTTTTTGGGTCGTTATTGATGTAATTTTTGAGTACTTTGTGTACTTTTTCTTTGTACTTTATGTAATTTTTCTTTGTACTTTAAGTACTTTCTCTTTCTACTCAGCGAGCTTTCTTATTGTACTTAACGTACTTTATTATTATTAATATGCACGTAGAGTTGAACATAAGATTTTCTAAATTGTGGATTATTTCCGATCGCATGAAGTTTAACTTATCCACATCGCCGCTGACAAATCGTTTTGTATCCCCAAAATGCGTTAGGTTGTTAGGTAATCAAATTAGTACGTTATTTAGTCGGTTTATGTCACTTAGAGCCACTCTCATAACTAGAGATGTGCTTCTGCGAGCTTCCGAGCCACCGGCGACCGACCTATTTATAGGTTACCGGGCCACGGACTGGTAGATGGAGGATTTTGCTACAAATTTCCCCCCAATTTTGGCTATAGAATTATAATGATCGATTATTTTGAAACCCAGACAGACTTCAGACTCGGAAAACCGCATCGGAATTTTACGCAATAGATCGAAATAGCGGAAATTGATTTTCAAATTGAGAATCTAAAATGAACAATGGTATCGGAAAATACTCCGTGGAGCGGTTTAATTTATTTGGTTCCGGTTTCCCAAATTTTTAATTAGGTTCAAATATGATAACAGTGTACCTTGTTATAATTTAGTCCCAGATTTCGAGATACCCAGATAAATGTAATTGGAGGAAATTTAAAAATCCAGGAACAGGAAGATACGCGAATGCTTACACAAAAGTACGAGATTTTAAATGTTAGTTTGGAAAGCTAATCTCGATTCTGAGAGCATTAAATATTCTTAAATAGGCACTAAAAGTAAGTCTGATTTAAATCCTCCATCCAAATATACTTTATAAAACTAGCATTAAGTTGCAGCATAAGATTATTTTTTGCACTTGGAGCTTATCGCTTTGAAGGAGTTGTCGGTGTTGTCAAGCAAAATTTTTAAATCTACATTAATCGAGTCTATCATTAATTATTTTATATTTTTCCGAGATTACTAGTACCATATCACGCCCAATATTCACATTCCTGCTTTCAACATTCCAACTTTCAACATTCCAACTTTCAACATTCCAGCTTTCAACACTTAATATCCATGTTATCAAAGTTTCTATTATATACTGGAACAAATCGATTGATTTAGGAACAGAAAAGATGAGAAATGCCCGTGTTAAGCATAGGAAGAATTTTGCGATTGCATCCAATTTGTTGACCGTGGACTGATAAATTTTTCCCATTTTAAAATACATGGGAAATTTTCGTTTCTGACGATGAGGAAATACATGTCTACGGACAACAGAGTTACATGCATTTTGGCAATCACAAAACGCCTGGCTTCATTTCCACTCTTTATATATCTTTTTCCTCTATGAACTCTGAATCTTAACTACTTATTAATTTTCTACTTGAGCAATTTTGTTGAAAAAACTTTTATTCTTCAATTTACAGGGACAGGCACATGCCTGCCTTGGCTGCCATAACATACGCCCCTTCCTTAAAAAATGAGCAAACGGGGGTTTGTGTCGCGAACGCCATAGGTGCGCATTATTTTACTATTGCGTGTTTCACGTGGTTGTTCATTGTCAACATGGACATGTGGTTAAAATTCAGGTACGGTGCGGCACTGATTAGCTCGGGTTTGATTAATTCAAGTCTCTAACGGTTAACGTGTTTTATTATGGTTCATAGATCCACGATTCGTCGCAATTCAGGCGCTTCGAATTTGAAACGTTTTATTGGGTACTCTTGCATGGTTTGGGGTTTTCCCCTTGTGATCACTGGGATATCGGTCATTCTTAATTTTACTTTCCCGTACGTGATTTACTTTACAATTCAAATGGTGGGGTAAAGGGTATCACATCTTGATCATTTTTTTGGCGTTTCCTTTTCGGTGTCGCTCATCCCGGGTCATCATTCCTGAATATGGAAACGCGATGTGTTTTGTGGCTCCTCGGGCTCAGGGCTACTACATCTACTACATCCTGTGCGTCATCATGACGTTAACGGTTATCCTAGGTTTGTTAACCTTGAAGGCGATTTACGGCGTAAAGAGCTCATCCAGCGGACTACGAAAAAGTCAAGACGATAATATGTAAGGAATGACAACAAAATATTTTGCATTTCCGATGTTGATGGGACATTTGAGGTAGTTAAATTTGTTTTTGTGTTTATTTTCAACTATTTGTTATTCCTCAAGTTGAGCGTCATTATGGGCCTCGGCTGGGTGTTTGAAGTGATCAGTTGGTTGGCTACATCGGAGGGGTTTGGGAATGCCGCATGGTGGATCCTGTTCGATATCTACAACGCGCTATCGGGAATTCTCATTTTCGTCATATTTGTCTGCAAACGGAACACGTTGAGTTTGCTGGAACAGACCCATCCCGCTTTTAAAGGTAGGCAGAGTAAAATCACATTAGTTTTCTATATATATTGCATATTTCTTGTTATTTTCACCGAGAGTGTGCTTTATGTGTTATAGGAATTATTGGAAGATTCACAAAGACTACATGACTTTTCACCAGTGCGTCCGGCGACCTCCACGAAAGTCACAGCGAGCGAGCACCGGGGAGTAGCACCAACATAGTGTGCTTAAATAATATTAAGCGTATTTTAAATAGTATACATAAATTATCGTCAATCATGAATTACTCAAATTAGCACGACACGACATGCGTTCACATATTACTTTAAAACAAGGCTTTACACTCTGCCTATGCCTTACAATGAAAACATGTTTAGACTAAAGCCAATTTAGATTTAGATCAAATTGTAAGATGAGGGTCACGGTCGAGTACATAAATGTTCGCCCACTTTGCCCAAACAAATAAATGCATGTTATGCACAAAACGAATCAATTGCGAATGAGGCTTTTCTGTAGTGTCATTCTCTTTACTTCAAAAGTGACAACGTGATTGGCAGGGGAAATGATAATCTCCAGTCCCGATAAGCACCTATCCTATACCTATTTATTTTTGGTGAGTGAAAGCAAGCATATTGTATAAAAACAAACACAATAAAAATAGCAAGGTTGCTCTATTTGTAAATAAATCGGGCGATAGTACATTATCAATTAAATGCAGTCGGGACGGATGAATGCGAGACCAAAGTAGGTGTCCACTTCGTTTGTTTGGAATACAGCGAGCACCATGTCCTTGTGCGGAATCATAAAGAACCTGCCGTCGTCATTGTAGCAAAGCCTGCAATTACAAAATGGAGGATTAGTGAATAGACGCACGGCTATTATGAATATGGGCATTGATTATTAATTTGGGAAATTCTTACTGTGTCTGGAATTCCCATGTGGCCGGGGTCGTGTCTGCATTGAAGTAATACAAGTCGGTGAAGTCGCCGCAGTTGCGGTCTCCCAGCTGAGCCCTGTACAGCATTCCTTCTTCCTCTGACTTGTTCCACGCGTTGCCGTAGGAGGTGAAGACGAAGGTGGACAGCTCGTTGTTGTCGAAGTAGCGGATCCCCTCGGGATAGTCGAGTCGGCCG
>JAANSN010005129.1:0-13143 GCA_036850665.1 Dicranocentrus wangi | reverse complement strand
CTCCAGCAAATGAGGCTCGCAACAAGAACATGGAGAGTCAGTACAAATCTATGAAATTTCAACTTTCTCTGCTTGTTGTCGCAGTGATGCAACAACAACAACAGCTCTCGACTGTTGGCGTCCCATCGGAAGGGGGTCATCCCGCAGGCCTCCGCCAGCTTGCAACAAACCCCGAACTCGGGCAGAATTGTGAGAAAACTCATTCTGAACTGAAAGGAATGAAGTAATAAGAAACTTTTGGAGCTGGCTGATGAAATTAACCCTCTGGAAATGCTTGCTGTCAAGTCAGGATTAGCTAAATGGGAACAACGTGACATGAGGCATGATATTTGCAAGTAGATTGTGACAACAAATATTGAAACAAGATTTTGAATGCTATCATTATTCCTTCAGGCTTGTCCCGCATGTTAATTAAAAGATACATGAATATTTTATTAACTTAAGGGAGCAACGTTAGGTAGGGTTGTCTAAATGCGATAATTTGCAGACACACATTCAAGGAAAATCCTTAAATATTCAATAAATAAGATATTTCGTCATGTACGTCAGGTCAGATAAACCTGTTCGTGTACCATGCTTCAAAGTAGGTATAATAATCAGTAATATTGAAAAACCTGTTTTTCACAAACATTATCCTTATCGGAGCAGTGTCTACATTATTATTATTATTTATGGAAATGTGTAACATGTTAAATTTTCCAAGTTGGTGCACTCATTACGACTATTAGCATAGTGTTTGGATTGGAGACGTACTTCAAGCTTCATCATATTAAGTAGCTTAGCCAAAAATTGATTATTACTATTATTATTAAGCTTTTTGTAAGCTTAGCTAGACAAGCCATTCTCAATTAAATACAAAACTATTCTTTGCCAACTTTTGGGCGTTTCCACTACGGCCATAATATATATGGTTTAAATCCTGATTATATAGATTATAACATCAAGAGGAGAAAGGTGTATTTAGTATCCTTAATTTAATTAGCACATTGTTTTTGAATTTCTATTTAGACAAAGAGTGTTTCCTTAAACCAAACTTGAGTTAAGGTTTACTTTATTTAACGTGCTTAATGTTACAACCAAATTACAATGCTGAACTCACAACAAAAGCACAAGGATACACTTTATATCACAGTATATTCCGACAGTATTGTTGTATTGAAGGACTAAGAGTTGAATAATAAAAAGCTAAAAGATCCTAATGATTTGCTATTTTAGTGCATCTTACAATTAGTCGATACCATTCCACTCACTTCATGAGCAATAGGCGACCAGCCTGAAGCGAATTAAAATGCATTGCTTTGAGCGGGGTAAGCCGTCCCATGTAGTTACAACTCCCGGCAGTGATGCGAATTGGTGGGCAGGAACGATAAAACCGCCTCGTCCATGGATCCCGTCGCTCGCTAACCCTTAATTTATCCACAATCCTCCTGGACAAGGTAACCACCTTTCCCATACTCGAAAATAGCCCGATAATGAGCATGCCACCGGCGCACTCTCCACCTGTAAACAGAACCAAAATGGGCAGGTTTGAAATCGAGAAGCCAATCCGAACCAACATGAACGTGGATATGATGCAGCCAAGCGACGGTCCCCAGACTAATGTGGTTGTTATCCCGACTCGATAAATGTCATTAAATACAGCAGAAAGGATTTGAATTTCCCGGTAACGCAAAATCGAAGCATTATTATTATTTCCCACTCTGGACGACTTTCTGTTTCCGTAGTAGTAGCACTGCCTCGCCTCATATCGTCTTAGCAACGCAAGGAAGCTAGCTATTGTGCATATCGTTGTGACCCCAATAAACAGGGCAAGGCAAAGGGGACCAGTCCACGTAACCAGCAAAACCAACACGTTTAGCCCTGCCAATAAGAAGTCAGTAGGAGAGACAACATCGGCTTCCCCATGACGACAGTATGGCAGCATCCAACCTATAACACTGGCGGCAGTGCAGGGAAATTGCGTCACTACGCCAACGGCAAGTAATATTGGGGCTGGGACTAGTCCTGCGGCAAACATCCTCACCATCCAGCGAAGCAGTTTTGCATCTTGCGGACGATACCCAAAATCCTTTATGACCGCCATTTTATCATCTATCCTCGTACCAACCCCTAGGTTACCCCTCTGTCGTCGTCGGGGTGACGATGACGACACTAATTTTATTAGGGCATTTAGGAAACCCACCACCTCCTTCCTTTTCGCACTGACCACCCAGCCAATTTGGCTATTTCCCAAGAGAATGGCTGCAAAAAAGAGGCTTAGTACGAGTTCATCCAGTCTCCTGGTCCGCTCAACTCCAGTTCTCCAGCAAATAAAGGTCGCAACAAAAAGGTGCAGAGCGAGCGTGGACCTATGGTATTTCAGTTGCTTCGGGCTGGAGTGAAGCAGCAGCTCTCGGTCCGCGTCCCACCGGAATGGAATCCTTCCGGTAACTTCGGCCAGCTTGCAACATTTTGCAAAATCGGGTAAAACGGTGAGAAAACTCATTCTCAAAAGTGGGGCAACTGGAAAATCTTACTAAACTTTTTGAAAGTGGCTTGCTTTCTGGAATAAAAGGTCCGTCCGTCCGTCAAGGTGAGCCAAATAAAAGGCAATACGTGGAAAGTGAAATTTTAGTAATTTTAGTTCAGATATTGAACGAACAAGTAAGAACTAATTTTTCATTCTTCCATAAAAACAGCCATGTTTAGCGTATTAATGAAATTGTGCATATTTTATAAAACGAAGACGACGTGGACGATGTGGTTCCCGTGAAAATCCTGCTCTAACCATATTTATTATAAAAGCTTCCATTCAAAATATTGGACTTTTGGAATCAGATGAACGAACAGTTCAGGAAGAATTATACCTTTTTCGTGTCATTAATTTTGCGTGTGTGTTGTCGCATTGTAGGAAGCCAGTTTTATAATTCCATAACACCCTTTTTCGTCGCCAATATCAATATTTGGCAGTGACGCTGTTGGATTGACTCGGTATATTGCGATAATAATTGTCTCATGTTCGCCTCCCTTCACCCATATTTCTAAGAAAAGTCAAAATATACTTTCTGGAATATTAATTAGAGAAGAATGTTGATGGAGGCTGAGAGACGTTGGTATGTGACGAATGGCAGACTCACTGATGCTCCCTCTATAAATAATTTTGTAGATATTTCATGTAGAATAACTTTTTTTGGATGGAATAATTTTAATAATTGGTTTGAGTGAGTTTTTATGGTGGATTCGAGGTTGTTCAAGGCTCAAGTGAAGCAGCAAGACGATAGCCTTATAGCTTCAATTTTTCAATTCAGCAGTTGCAGTTGGTGGTGTAAACTTAGGAAAGCTGCTGAAAATCCTTCAATTATTTGTCAACGCGATCAGACTACGTAACCAAAATTGTTTTCATAACGTATACTTAACTGAGACTTTTCACATTTTGTTAAAATAAAATCCTTATTTTCAATATTTTTCCTTCGTTTCCCGAGTGACACGTTTTCCTGGCCGTTGCTTTAAACGTAAAGATATTATCATCAGAAAACAGTTTTTATTATATGCGACTAAAACAATACAATATTATTTTATTTCTAAGAAATTTTTTAGCATGCCTCTTCATTTCTATAACGCTTAGCATCTTAATTAAGAATTAGTTAATTAATTAATATCCGATTAATGAATGGGGTGCTTTTCTACCTTATCCACAAATCCATTCATTTTTGGTGGCTTCTTTATCTTCTGCAATAAATAATTAAACGTGATGTGACAAAAGGCAACCAATGAGTCCTAATTCCAAGCGCACTCACTTCATGAGCAATAGCCGACCACTTTGAAGAGAATTAAAATGCATTGCTTTGAGCGGGGTCAGCCGTCCCATGTAGTTGCAACTTCCGACAGTGATCCGAATTGGAGGGCAGGAACGATGAAACCGCCGAGTCCAGGGATCCCTCCCGCAAACCCTTAATTTATCCACAATCCTCCGAGACAGGGTGCACACCTTTCCCATACTTGAGAATAGCCCGAGAGTGAGCACACCGCCGGCGCATTCGCCCCCAGTGAAGAGTACCAGAATGGGCAGCTTGGAAATCGAGAACTCAATCCGAACCAACATGAACGTGGATACGATGCAGGCCACAGATGGGCCCCAGACCAGTGAGGTTGTTATGCCGACCCGATGGACGTCGTTAAAGGCAACACCCAGGATTTGAATTTTCCTGTACAACAATGTGGTGCTTGGAAGTCCAGTTGACTTTGGAGTACTGGCGTTGTTGGAGCAAAGCCTCGCTTCGTATTTCCTTAGCAACGCCAGGAAACTTAGGATTGTGCAAATGGTTGTTATGGCTATAAATACTGCGAAGCAGATAGGACCGATCCAGACCATCAGCAAAACCAACACGTTTAGCCCACCCAGCAAGTAGTCACCATTGTCGTAATTCCCGTTGTTGCCATGGCGACAGATTGGGAGCATCCAGCCTACGACACTCGCTGCAGTACAAGGAAACTGTGTGGAAACTCCGACGGCAAATAATAGCGGGGCTGGAAGTAGTGCTGCCGCAAACATCCTCACCATCCAGCGAAGCTGCTTTGCGTCTTCCAAACTCAACCCAAATTCCTTTATGACTGCCATTTTATTTAATCTCGTAACAATTCCGAGGTGACCCATCCCGCGTCGGGGGAATGATGATGACAATAATTTGATTAGGGCGTTTAGCAAACCCACCAGCTCTCCCCTTTTCGCACTCACCACCCAGCCAATCTGGTTGATTCCGAAAAGTAAGGCCACCACAAAAATGCTGAGCATGAGCTCATCCAGTCGGGTCTTTTGCTCAACTCCAGTTCTCCAGCAAATGAACGTCGCAACAAGAAAATGGAGAGCGAGCGTGGATTTGTGATATTGCAATTGCTTCGGGCCGGAGGGAAGCAAGAGCCCTCGGTCCGCGTCCCACCGGAACGAAATCATTCCGGTGAGCTCGGCCAGCCGGCAACATTTTGCAAAGTCGGGCAGAACCGTGAGAAAACTCATTCTCAAAAGTGGGGCAACCAACACTTTTGAAAAGCAAAGAAATTTTGCAAGGTGGGATAATTTTTTTTTTGGAAGTAGCTTGCTACTTGGAGTAACCATAAAGGCGAACTAAAAGAAAAGAAAAAAAAGGTGTGGTAAGCTGAGTGAGTCCGCTCGGATAAAATGGAGGAACTGAGCCCTCGGTCCGCGTCCCACCGGAACGAAATCATTCCGGTGAGCTCGGCCAGCCGGCAACATTTTGCAAAGTCGGGCAGAACCGTGAGAAAACTCATTTCCAAAAGTGGGGCAACACGTCTGAAAAGCAAAGAAATTTTGCAAGGTGGGATAATTTTTTTTTGGAAGTAGCTTGCTACTTGGAGTAACCATAAAGGCGAACTAAAAGAAAAGAAAAAAAAGGTGTGGTAAGCTGAGTGAGTCCGCTCGGATAAAATGGAGGAACAAGTAATAAATGATTTGCTATTCTTCCATAAAATTCCCTATGCTTAGTATATTGATTGAGTTGTGAATATCTTACAACTCAAAGCCGACGTCGGCCAAGGCGATACTCCCGGCGAAATCGCAATAAAAATATGGTTTTATCAGCATAAATATTTTGCTTATAAAAGCTATAAATATTTAACATTTGGAATCGCACGCCTGGAGAGTTCCGAAATCTTTCTTGGACTAGCTATCTGGAGAATCCCCCAAGGTGAACTAAATAAGTAATAATACGAATGACGTGGAAGGCGAAGGATTTTGATCAAATTGATTCAGACAAGGTTTTGGCACAAGTAATAAATAAAATAATTTTCCCATCCCGCTAAATCCCTGTTTAACATATTCATTGACTGAATACCTTATAAATCCGACGACGTTGTAGCTCCCGCAATCCTTTTACGATACCTTACCTCACTGTGTTCTCTATAATTGTGTTCGCTTCCAATGAAATAATAATACAAAATGAATGGAAAGAAACAAGAATGGGATTGACAAAATTGCAAGTAGATATTGCTATTTTATTGTAAGTGTCATGCCAGCTAGGTCAGGCCTGTGACATGAAAATACTCTTTTCAAAACTTTTTTTAGTACTACCACTACTACTGCCATCAATTCAATCATACATGATATATAGAGTAAATTTTGATCCTGCATTATTAGCATCCAACGGAGCGGATCCTAATCCTTATATTAGTGTATACACACGCAATTAAGTAACTACATTCACTTCATGAGCAAAAGCCTACCCGTCTGAAGGGAATTGAAATGCATTGCTTTGAGCGGAGTCAGTCGTCCCATGTAGTTGCAACTTCCGGCAGTGATTCTAATTGGGGAACACGACCCATGAAACCGCCTGCTCCAGGGATCCCTCCTCCCGCTCACCCTTAACTTGTGTACAATCCTCCGTGACAGGGTGCACACCTTTCCCATGCTCGACAAAAGACCGAGAGTGAGCACGCCGCCAACGCATTCTCCACCCGTGAACAGAACCAGAATGGGCAGCTTCGAAATCGAGAACTCAATCCGAACCAACATGAACGTGGATACGATGCAGGCCACAGATGGGCCCCAGACCAGTGTGGTGGTAATGCCGACTCGGTGAATGTCGTTAAAGGCAGCGCAGAGGATTTGAATTTGCCGGTACCCCAAAGTTTGGTTTTCCACACCACCACCACCTCCAGTTGACTTTCTTCTGCTACGCATGCTTTGTGCTTCATATTTCCTTAGCAACGCTAGAAAACTGAGGATGGTACAAATGGTTGTTACGGAAATGAAAATTCCGAAACAAACTGGGCCGGCCCACGTAACCACCAAAACCAGGACATTTAGTCCTGTGAATAGGTAGTCACTAGGGGCGAAAGCATCTTGGTTGCCATGGCGACGGCAGTGAGGCGTCATCCAGCCCATGATGCTTGCTGCAGTGCAAGGAAACTGCGTTGACACTCCAACAGCAAATACTAGCGGGGCTGGAAGCATGGCTGCGGCAAGCATCCGGACCATCCAGCGAAGCTGTTTTGCATCCTGTGGACTGAACCCAAATTCCCTTATGACTGCCATTTTGTCTAATCTTGTCACAATTCCAAGGTGACCCATCTGACGTCGTCGTGATGATGATGACGACAGTAGTTTTATTAGCGCGTTTATGAAACCCACAAGCTCTCCTCTTTTTGCACTCACTACCCAGCCAAGTTGGTTGATTCCGAAGAGTAAGGCCACTACAAAAACGTTGAGCATGAGCTCATCCAGTCTTCCTCCCTTTCGCTCGACTCCAGCTCTCCAGCAAATGAAGGCCGCAACAAGAAAGTGCAGAGAAAGGTTGGCTCTATGGCATTTCAATTGCTTCCGGTTGGAGTGAAGCAGCAGCTCTCGGTCCGTCGTATCCCACCGAAACGGAATCATTCCGGTGAGCTCGGCCAGCTTGCAACATTTTGCAAAATCGGACAGAACTGTGAGAAAACTCATTCCGCTAATTTGAGGCTATGAGAGATTGGCTTTTGGCTTGCTACTTAGCTGGAGTAGTCGGAAAGGTAAACTAAATACTAGGAACAACAATGTGAAAGGCAGGATGTTGATGAAATTGATTTAAACAAGGCATCGGAAAGGAACAAGGAATAAATGATTTTCACAAAACCCTATGTTTAGCATATTAATTGAGTTTTGAATATCTTATAAAACAAAGGTGACGGGAAATCTCCCATTTAACGTTGGTAATCGAAAGGACGAAACATAGCGGTTTTGTGGAAGGCGGACTGATTAAAGGATTACTTACTACGGGAATTCCAGGCAATTGGATATTGAAATGAATTGAACACGAGAATTGTTCGGCTAGAAAAGCGAGGCATGGTTACATTTACTTATTCATACTTTTAGCATCCTCCACACGATTTTGGAAATACAGAATTCTCAAATGTAGCCAATCCTTGGAAATATCCTCAGGGTGGTCGGCTTTTGCTCATGAGAGTTAATGTAAATAATTACGAGTGTATATGCATAAAATTCCAAAATCGACGCAAAAGCAAATCGACGATTGAAGCAAAAGCTTCTATTTAAAACATTTAACGTATATGGAATGAATTGAGCACGAGACAATCCCGTAGGAAATTGGTAGACTAGAAAAGCGAAGCATGGTCATGTTAGCTTATTCATACTTTTAACATCCTCTATATAAGCGATTTTGGAAATACAGAATTGTCAAGTAGCCAATCCTTGGAATTGTCTTTTACGATGAATTCACATTTTTCAGAATTGTTTATCTTATCACCAAATGTAGATAGGATTTTATTTTATTTATTCAAGGAAGACGATTTGGTGCAAATTAACATTTATTTGCGAAAGATCATTAAAACTTGAACAGCAATTTGATTTAGTCAAACGTTTTAAAGCATAATGGGTTTTTAGAAACAAGCAGTTCCACTGTATCATAATGCTATAAATTCCTAAATGCAATATTACTCCGTTAGAAAGAAAACTCAAATTACTTCCACTCCATTCACCTTATGATCAATAACCGAGCAGTCTGGAGAGAGTTAAAGTGCATTGCTTTGAGCGGGGTCAGCCGCCCCATGTAGTTGCAACTTCCGGCAGTGATCCGAATTGGAGGACAGGAACGGTGAAATCGACGCGTCCAGGGATCCCGCTCGCAAGCTCTTAACTTGTCAATAATCCTCCGTGACAGTGTGCACACCTTTCCCATGCTCGAGTACAGCCCGAGGATGACCACCCCGCAAACGATGTCTGCCGCCAAGAACACGACCAAAATGGGCAACTTTGAAATGGAGATCTCAGTCCGAACCAACATGAAGGTGGAGAGGATGGAGGTCACAGAGGCTCCCCAAATATACGTGGTTGTTAAGCCGACTCGGTTAATGTCATTAAAGACGCTGCAAATTATTTGAATTTGCCTGTACCGCAAAGCTTGGTTTACCATACCACCACCATCCCCCGTTGACTTGTTGTTTCCGTAGGAACACATCCTTGACTCGTATTTCCTTAGTAACCTCTGTAATACTGATCATTGTACATATCGTAGTGACCGCCAAAAACAATCCGAAGCAGAGAGGCCCGATCCACAAAATTAACAAAACCAGAAAGTTTAGTCCACTCATCCAGTAGTCAGCGCTGGATTCTCCGTAGTTGCCATGGCGACAATATCGCGTCATCCAGCCCATAACACTAGCTGCAGTGCACGGAAACTGTGTTGATACTCCAACCGCAATGAATAGCGGCGCGGGAATTAGGCTAACAGCCAACATCCTCACCATCCAGCGAAGCTGTTGAGCATCCTGTGAGCTCGGACGTCGTCCTCCAGTAGTTGATAGTAGTTTGATTAAGGCGTTTATGAAACTCGCCAGCTCCTTCCCCTTCAGGCTGACCACCCAGCAAGTCTGGTTTAATTCAAAGAGGCTGGTGGCTACAAACAAGTTGAGCATGAGCTGGTCCAGCCTCGTCGTCTCCCGCTCAATGAAGGTTCTCCACCAGATAAGGACGCCAACAAGAAAGTGTAGGGCGAGGTTTGACCTGTGGTAGTATTTCCATTGCTGTAGGTTGGAGTACAGCAAGAGCTGGCGGTCCGCGTCCCAACGGAGTAGAATCATTCCGCTAGCCTCCGCCAGTTTGCAACATTTCCCATACACGGGCAAAACTGTGATAAAACTCATTTTGAAACTGGCTTCCTCTCTGAAGTAACTATCAAGGGGACTGAAGTACTAGAGGGGGCTAAATGAGTTGGCTAAAAAAGCTGAAGTAACTAAATGAATTGGGAACAAGCTCCGATACTGTTAAAATTGAGTGTGTGAATCGATTGGAACAATAAATAGGTTTCTCCTTTACTCCACCAGAATCCCAAATCCTATGTTTTTCATATTTATTGAGTTGTGAATATCGTATAAATACATGGCGACGTTGGAAATGGCGACACTCCTGTAGAAGCGTGAATAATATATATGGTTCTTCAATATTTACTCAAAAAGCATCCATCTAAAACATATTAGATTAGTGGATAGACGAAGGAAGGAGATTGATCGAAAAACTATATTTTATTTTCAATTCATTTCAGAAGTTTTCAGAGGGGTTGAGCGGTTTTTTTGCAATAAATACAAGTTTCCATTAAACGTTATGGTGACTGGTATGGTGGTAGCGACTGGGGCCTACAAGGACAATGTTTGTCAAAACAACTGACAAAGCGTCAGTCACAGGAGTCACAGGCCATTGCATTATTTTTCCAAGCCTCCGCCCGCCTCCTTCCCATGTTGAGAATGTTTAGCTGTGTGTGTATTTTGCAAAAAAAAAATATAGAGAACTTGATAATACAGTGAGGGGCACAAACATAAATTTACACAAATTTGCACACGATAAACATTTAGTATAAAAATAAATATGCACACAGCTACAACTAACTACAGCTACAACGCCCCTTTACTACTGCGTGACAAAATGTAGTACACCTATTTATCCCGCTCACTCCACGAGCAATAGCCGACCGCTCTGCAGACAGTTAAAATGCATTGCTTTGAGCGGGGTCAGCCGCCCCATGTGGTTACAACTTCCGGCAGATATTCGAATTGGGGGACACGAGCCGTGAAACCTCCTCGTCCAAGGATCCTGCACGCTGCTGGCTCGCAACTTCCCAACAATCCCTCTTGACAGCGTGCACACCTTTCCCATGCTCGAGTAAAGCCCGAGAGTGAGCACAGCACCGGCGCACTCTGCCCCTGTGAAAAACACCAGAATGGGCAGCTTTGAGATGGACATGTCTAGCCGAGCCAGCATGAACGTGGACATCACGCAGGACAGCGACGGCCCCCAGACCAGTGTGGTTGTTATGCCGACCCGGTTAATGTTGTTAAAGATGGCTGATAGAATTTGAATTTGTCTGTAGAGTAAAGTCCTCCTATTTCCCTCTCCGGCTGACTTTCTGTTTTCGTAGGAACACATCTTGGCTTCATATCTCCTTAGCAACGCCAGAAGACTGAGGATTGTGCATATTGTTGTTATCGTCACAAAAGCGGCGGCGCAGATAGGCCCAGTCCATGCCATCAGCAAAACCAACACATTTAGCCCACTCAACAAGTAGTCAGCCCAGGACTCTCCGTAGCCGTTGCCACGGCGACAATAAGGTGTCATCCAGCCTAGGATACTCGCTGCCGTGCAAGGAAATTGTGTTGAAACGCCAACAGCAACTAAAAACGGGGCTTGAAATAACGCTACGGCCATCATCCTGATCATCCAGCGAAGCTGTTTGGCGTCGTCGTCGTCGTCTTCTGTCCCCCTCCTGCACCCAACGACTGCGGAGTAGCCGCGACTCCTCTGATGACGTTGCTGGGGGGATGAAGACAGTCGTAGTAATTTGATTAGAGCGTTAAGAAACTCCACCGTTTCCCTCCTCTTCGCACTGACCACCCACCCGAGTTGGTTAAATGTGAGGAGGGCCGCTCCAACAAAAACGTTGAGCATGAGCTCGTCCAGCAGTTGGCCCGTTTTCCTATCGACAGCAGTTCTCCAGCAAATGAACGCCGCCACAAGAAAGTGTAGAGAATGGTTGAGCCTATGGTTTCTCAATTGCTTTTTTGGGTTGGAGTGTAGCCGGAGCTGCTGAGCCGCCGCGTCCCACCGGAACGGAATCATCCCGGTGGCCTCCGCAAGCTTGACACATTGGCCCGTTTTCCGGCTCACCACGGCAGTTCTCCAGCAAATGAAAGCCGCGACAAGAAAGTGTAGAGACAGGTTGAGCCTATGGGTTCTCAATTGCTTTTTTGGGTTGGAGTGAAGCCGGAGCTGCTGAGCCGCGGCGTCCCACCGGAACGGAATCATCCCGGTGGCCTCCGCAAGCTTGACACAGGTAGCAAAATCAGGGAGGACGCTGAGAAAACTCATTATGGAAGCGGAAAGTTTTCTTTTTTGGCACCGCACCGCACTGGGTCGCTTTCTAGCCGGAGCTGCTGAGCCGCCGCGTCCCACCGGAACGGAATCATCCCGGTGGCCTCCGCAAGCTTGACACAGTTGGCAAAATCAGGGAGGACGCTGAGAAAACTCATTATGGAAGCGGAAAGTTTTCTTTTTTGGCACCGCACCGCACTGGGTCGCTTTCTGAAGTAAAACCGGCAAGGTGAGCTCAAATAATAGGATTGACGTGGATGTGGAATAATGTGAAGGATTTTGATCAAATTGATTCAGACAATAAAGACCTTAGAGTACATAATTCATAAGGTGGGGATATTGGGACGTTACGTTATTGAAACAATACGTCTTGTTCATCAAAGCCTATGTTTTTAGCATATTAATAATTGCGTTGTGAAGAATATTGTATAAATACGTGGCGACGTTGGCTCCAACCCCCTCAATTCCAGCAGAAGCTAGCCTGAATAGTATATCCATGTATAATCAATTATTGCAAGAAAGCTTCCATTTGGAGCACACTGAATGATTCGACAAGGGGAAAAGCAGAAAATGATTCTGGGATATAATTGAAACTAAGCTGCTGACCTGTAATTTTAAATTACTCTTTTCTTCAAGGGTTTTTCCTCTGGTATTTATTTTCACTAGTGTAGCGGCACGAAAACGTGACATAAATTACTCCTTAAACTTATTATTATAACATTTATGTGAGCAACCTTATATTTATTTAATAACATATATCTCTCGTTTGATACGTAAAAAGTAAAAGCCCGGTTTGCGAACTTTTGTTTGAGGAAATCTTTACTCAACAAAACAATGTGTCAAACTTTCGAGGAGTAAACTAGTACACCTTTCTCTGCATGTTTTGCTTCGAGGCTGACATGTAAGATAATCATATTGTCAATTTTTCACTCTCTAATTTTGCATACATTGATTGAACTGGAATTGGCGCAGACATCAACTCCAAATCCGGTTTGAGCAAAAACACTCCTCTTCATCTGGCCGTGCTAATCACTAATCTCCCAAATGTTGTCCAATATCTGGAGGAGAACGGGGCGGACCTGAACATCAAGAATGGGAGAGGAATATCAGTCCTCTCCACATGGCGCTGGATAGGGGAAGCAGGCGGATCAGAGAGAGGTGGAGTCTTCGTCGTCGTCGTCGTCGTCGTCCGGGAGGGCGCGAAGAATGTCAAGGTCGTCGCCGGGAGAATCTCCCTTCTCCCCTCCTCCAGACGACGACGGGATGATTCTTACAATTAACAAAAAGTTGTTACTAAA
>JAANSN010005128.1:0-13144 GCA_036850665.1 Dicranocentrus wangi | reverse complement strand
CCAGTAGCATAATCTTTATTTTGTAAGATTAAACAATGTAGGTTATAAACGATAAGAATTTGATTTGTTTTGTACAAATATTTACTCAAGAGCATTTCAATCTTTATCCTTTGTTGTTTCTAACGCGCTTTATCAGAATGTCCGCGTTTGCCTACACGATAAATATGACGGTTAAGCGATGTCCATGAACAATATAAAATGATGATAACACTAAGATTTGTTATTCAATGACCTGATTCATCACCTGCTCCGTGGGAGTTCAAAATTTAATTTTGAAAGTGGTAGTAATTAACTTGATAGCAACGCACGAGGCACAAGTAGGTGATATACAGCAGAAGAGCTACTGCTAGAAGCTCGAAATGTGAAATGGATATTGTTTTTTAGAAAGGAATGCGTATTCTAGTTACGTATTAACCACCTCGTCGTAAAATTATTATGACACGAAATTATCACGGGGTTAAAAGGAAAGTGAAGTCATTAAAATGTAAATTGGAGTTTAGGAAAAAGGAATGCGGACTCTGTTTTTATTACTCTTCTCCTTCTGGTTCTACCTACACAACTCACAAGAGGGAAATTTTTGCTTTGAGAAGAGAAGCAAAGAACATTTGCATTTTTGCTCTCATCTTCTTTTTTTCAAAAGAAATAGCTGAGTCTTTTACCTTTTAAGACGAAATTTGGGAGGTGGATTGGACAGACACTCGGAAAGTTGTTAATCGCTACAAAGATTTGAAATAGCAGTAGCCTTTTTCAGTAGCCTTGAGATGAGGATCCTGGGCTTAATTTCATTGAAACGTTTTATTTCATTAAAGAAAACAATAATCTAAATACAATTACTCTTTCTTATTTTATCAACCCTTCATAAAACGTATTTCAGATTGGAGGTTTTGTAGTGTTGCATGATACCCTGTGGGAATGAGGATTTTTTGTGATATTGTACACGAAAGGGAAAATTTATGATAAAAAGTGCATAAAATGTCACCATTCCGCAAAAAGTTACTGCCTGTGCAACTTTTATAAGAAATGTATTGTCTATGGGATAAATGCTGTAAGAGGGTTTCTTCATTTCAAGTATTTTCTAGAAAGGGAAATGTAATGTGCATTCGCATTCACGCTCTGCATTTCCTCCTCTTTTGAAATTAATTCTGAGTACAAATGTGACGTCTTCTTTAATTAAAAAGTTGTACAAACAGATGGCTGAATATTCTGTTTCAAGTAAGTAATTCTGCTCTGGTATTGTTATTTCGGGGTTTAATAATATCTTGCATACCCTTAGAATTTTTCATATTTGTAACATGTATTTGAAATCAAAGCTCACATTTGAACTCAATTAGAAACGGGGAAACGGTATGCACTACTTTCTTTGTAAATAAACTTGTTTTATATTTAATTTTACGTTTGTGACTAGTTTTCTTATTTTGCGCGATGAAAGTTGGTTGCATTGTGTTGCGTAGAAAAAAGAGTGGTACATATGCGAGAGGGCTGATGATTTGTTCAGTGTCGCTTTTTGAATTCTTTTTATTCATGCGTACCTTGTTGATTGGCACTCGACAAAAAGTTCAACATGAAAATGAATACTCTCATAAATACGTGCACATAAGTAGGTAGCACATTTACCAATTATAAAAATGAAATGGCATCCCGTCATGTTCGTGTACACCTGAGAAACTAGTGGATAAAGTCGTTTTTCATGAGAATTTCTGTGATTGTTGTGAGTGAAATACAAGTGTACGAAGGACGAGCATGGTAAATCTTGTTATCTTTGTCCTCCCAAACAGGTGCGCAAGAACAGTGATGCGATCATCATTGAAAAATGTCATAAAAAGGATAATCAAAGAAATTAGATGATTTATCATAATCAACCATGCACTCTGCTGCACATACAACTTGTACGAGACAGTGAACAAAAAAACCGTATTTTCCAAAATAGGATGAGACCGTGAGTAATTTGAGATTAGAGCACAGGTGAGCGGAGGATAAAGAACGTAAGTTTGAGCCTGCCTGCCTATGATACAGACAGACAGCAGGTATCAAAGGTGCACTCAGATACATTACGTCACATTATGTGGGATCTTGTAACGAAATTTGAGATGTACAATCAAAGTTTTTGGTATAGAGATAATAAGAGAGTTTTGCTTAAGGCTATGATGAATCGGAGCCGCTATATATTGGCTATTTCTAAATGTTTTAGGGGATTATAAAAGAGCCAAGAAGTGGAGGAGGTGATCATGATCATGAGAAGTGTTTTCGTTTCTGACATTGCTCATCCTCCTTCGCTTCCTTGATGGATGAGCTTCCTCATTACATTTCCATTACAACGGTGTTTTGCTATGCTGCACCGGTTTGTATTGTGCACTGTAGGTATTTTTGGCATTGATCTGGGCGCATGGGTTGGCTTTTATCGTTTTGGCTTTAGTCAAAAGAGCCTTTCTTGAGAATATGTTCAAAGGCAAGGTTCTATCTAGCGATAATGCTAATTAATGAGTTGAAGCTCAACCAGCTTTTGGAGTATTTTTCATCATTAACTGAACTTATGAGATATATCTTGTTCCTACCGTCCAGCTTACAGTCGCAAAGCCAAAATGTCCCATAGAACCGGACACTAATGTTTATACCCAATGTGGTGTAATAAATGTTAAATACGTAGTACGTAGTATTTCGATATATCACAAATTACCGTAATTGGCCATGATGACTATACAAAACCGAAAACAAGTCATGTTTCCCACAGCACTTTGCCATAATATGAAAAACTCAAAGACACATAACGGCATACTTGCATTTTTCTATGATAAAGCTTGAAATTCTTATGATATTCGAAAGATTTTATGCAAAATACACATTTTTATGATAATTGTAAAGTCTGTCTAGAATGCAATATCAAAATTTTTATGAGATTGATATTTTTCCCTCTGAAAACTGCTGAAATGGGGGAATAAACACGAACTGAAATGTGCACATTATAAATGTGCCCAAGTGGTTGGTTAATGACGGTAAAATTCAATTCATTAGGAACATTACCACTTTGCCGGTACCAAACGAGAAATTATTGCAAAAGTTGTGTACTTGAACAACATTATGGATTTTTTTGTGCGTTAGACGATACGAGTACGAGGAGTAGCAACTGGTATTACTTGTTTTCATCACGGTTCTCTTAAAGGAGCACACAATACGCATTAACAACATTAATTTCTCACTGGCTCTAACTACATTGTTCCTGGGTGTGGAGTGTGTCCCTGAGAAAAAAGGTTTTGTGTAAAAGTTATGCACAAGGCACAATGGGTTTTTGTATTATACCCTTTTTCCTCAGGAGTAATGTATGAAAATTGTATATACGCATTTTTTGTGGAAGTTGGAATTGGAAAGTGGAGTTTAGTTGGTAAGAAATATTTTGGTTTATATATATATATATATATATATTGCATGTAGTGTGGGAAAAACCATGTCCCGCTGTGGGAGTCTCTTGTTCTCACTTATACCACCTCCTTTTCCTTTTGTTAAAAAGATCTTAATGTGATAGCTGTTTTTGTTAAGGTCTCGAGGTGCTGAGGTGACCGGATTCGTTTTCAAAAGGAGTGTGGCGGAATGAATAAGATATGAAATGGGAGATGAAGAATGCGCAAAGTTACCGACTCTTTGTGCCACATACACTACATGCTCCCTTTAATTCTATCCGTAGGTATATGTGTCAATTTTGTAAGAATAGTCGCTAATGAAATGATATCCATTGACCCTTTCATGGGAGAGCCCTCGCTACCAGTATTTATAGGTACGTCACTGTAAATGAGATATTTTCTAAAAAATTCGATGGTTTGAATTATCTGTTACGTATTATGCTCTTGGAACTTTTCATTTCCCCGTTTGAATCCAATCCATCAACGGCTACTCCCCATTGGGCAGAATATCTTGGAAACATATGGATAAAGATGGCCCTTTCCTCAAATGTTTATCCGGGTTTAGGCCTAAAAAGTATTTTATTTCATTTACCATGGGTTAGCTTTAGCCATGGTGTGTGGTACAACGTTTTGCTTTTCATCTCCCGTATTTTTGACTGGGACAGTTTGCATGTAGAAAGCGAGCCGAAATTTTATGGTTGTTTTTATCTCTTTGTGAAAATATTTGGCGTAAAATGTCGTCTCCAATGAGAGTTCTTTGGGAATCTCGGTTGTAAATCATTTCTTGGGATCGTAAAAAAATCACAACATTTTTATACATATGCAGGAGCAAAAACTGTAGGAGATGGATCTGTATACCTATCGTCGAGTTCGAGTTATTTTCATTTTACATGTCGGATTGTACAAATTTTTGTAGTTTTCTTGGCGCATATAAATCATGACATATTATGTTTTTAGCACACTTCACATCCTATTTTCTAGACAGACTGTCCGTCAAACTGAATTTTCATTAATTACTGATGCTGGTGACCCAGCCCAAACTAGTTTGCGTGTCATTTCTTTTTGCTGCCATCAATGTTTCAGCCATTCAACGTGACTCAAAATCTAGACCTGCCTACAGTCTGAAAGAATAATTTGATTTTGGACTGACCGTTAAATAAGATTTAGAGCTAACCACATTTTCCAGGTAGAATAAATGACATTACGGAATGCCTCGTCACCATGTTGTGCTAGTGTATCTTTATACCCAGAGGTGCAGAACTCTGTAACTATAAAAGTGGAGAAATCCGAAATTGTCAGCAGCAGCTAAAGGAAATGCCATAAGGACAGTAGTAAAAAGTAGGAGAACCTCGATGCGTATTATTACCACCATTTTTCCATGAACTAGGTTAAAAAATTGGGGGGAAAACCTTCAACTTTGTTAGTTCCTATAAAATCCGATTTTCTAGACATAAAATGTAGCTATTTAGCTCTCCCAATGTAGAGTCGTCACCTCGCATTCACAAAAACTTTGCCAGTGTGCTGATTCATTCACTTAATGCATTTAGTGTGCTTAATGCCTTACACGTTGACTTCTATCCAATTTTATTTTCAAGTTCTTCCTAATAGCCCTGTTGTACCTGGACACGTTCGCAATTCTACGTATATATATAGACACTTTTTTGGCAAATGTATATTATATGTAGGGGAGTCGCGCAGTGAACATGTGAGAATCTGTGTTCTTTGTGAATCCTCAAATCGAATATTGGATTATGTCCCTGCCTTGTCTCGCTGTGTCTACTGCTCGCTCATCCCATGTTTTATCGTATTGAACACCTATTGTCTCCCAGCTTTCTTTTTAGACTTTCTGAAACATAAAAGCATCACAATCCATGTGTGTTCGCAAACAAGAGGAAACCCACTTCTTAAAAAAACGAGCATTAGCAGACATACACCACGAGAAGCTGTGTTCTCTTTTTGTCCTCTGGTGAATAGAAAAATGCTACGGAATAAGACGGTGTTGGTGGAAGAGGCTTCAACTTGTGTTTTACAAGAAAGAGGATTATCTTATCGATCTTGTGTCGTATTGAAGCTTTTCAATGCTTTTCAATGCTGAACGTGTATCTCCGTATAACTTATATAAATTGATGTTCCGTCCCGCAGTGTCCCATTGACTTTTTTATTCGAATATTAAAAGAAGATACATCTCGACCTACCTACGGCTTATATCGCATAATTTTTATAGGTGTACAATGCTTCTCGAATTTTATATTGATAAACGTGCCACACTCTGAGGACTTTGGTGACTAAACCAGTCTCAATATCGTTGGGGTCTTGTCGTAAACCCATACTCCTATGCCAAAAGTGTACCGCGTATATGTACTCATGTTGGAGGAAACCCCCATTTTCTTCACCTCTCATATTTTTATATGCTGTCCATGTCTACGCTGCTGTTGAACTTGGGTTGGAGACGGCGACCCAAATTCTCCAATTAGGCTAAACATCTTCCGTTTTCTTCGTTCCCCTCGCTCTCTCTCTCTCTCTCTCTCTTTCGGATTTTAACTCTGTCCGATCCTGAATATTAATATATTTAAAACATTTTCCGCCAGAGTAATCCAAAGCCCTGGCTGAACAACTGTGATTTTCCTACATTGATCAGTCATTCATGAAAATATCTGGGAAACAAGATGGGCTCGAGGTGGATCCAATTTACACAGGACGGAATCAAATTACATTCTCTTCAGCATCTTTGCCATGTCCTCTGAGTTTGGCGTAATGAAATGGATGAGATGATGATAAAATCTTGAAACGAAAATTATCGAAGCGGGTTGTTCTGAAATATGGATATGACAGGAATAATAATCGAGATAAACGAGGACACGGTAGACGTTGGAGAAAACGGTCAAAAATTGAGTTCTTTAAAATGAGAAAAGGAAAACTCGAAAAAAGTTCTCCTTTCCCTTTCATCACGAGATGAGTTATGCACTCATTACATTTTGAAATGCATAACAAACCCGAATCTAAAGAAAGCATTTTCAGGTTCTAGTTGCAATTCATCATTTCGGGTTTTAATGATTCCTTTAGAAGCTTGAAATACAAGTCGACCCTACTTAAAACGAAGTCTTTATCATTACTCGTCATATATGCTTATCAACGTCATGATCATCAAGTAAACAGGCAGGGGCTTTGAGAAAAATGGACACATTTCCCATAAGGAATTTCTTGTCTTGATGCAGTTCCAAAGACAACGTCGTCGTTATTTCTATGATATTCATCCCCATTCTGAGCATCCCAACTTTGTTTGCTTTACATAAAATTGCAGATAGTTATTAGGTGTGGTACGACGTAGGCAGATAAATGTTGTGTGTGGAGAGAAGCCTACGTAAACAACTTTTTTTTGCACTTTCTCGGGTCTTTGCAAATGTGAAGAGAGATTGAGCCGGTGAATGTTTCTTCATCAGCGTCACACATCACATCACCATCACGTATTAACCAAACAACTGATGCATGTCGTAAACCTTGCTAGTACGAATGTCTACAGGAAGATATTTTTTGGCCAGCCAAATAATATGTTAAGTACAATCCTTATAGAAAATCTGGGTGCATGTGTTTACATACTTTGCGAAGATAAGCAAATCTAGAAAAAGTCGGGGAATTAGTCTACACCACATTTTGAATCTGCACATACACATCTATAAGGATTCCGAGTAAACTACGTAGTTTATATAACACTCGCACCGTGTGCTATTTAACAAAGTACGCAATTTGCGTTTGTGCTCTACTTACAAAAATTTTCAAAGTTGGCAGGGGCCGACCCACCACCACGCTCTTTTTCCTTTGCAACTCATAAACGACGAATCACCTCCTTGTCGTACGTACGTACACTGTTCTTGTCCGCTTTTAATTTTTTTTGGCTGTGTCGTCTTAAAAAGTGTCTAGCGTAATCGGAGAATTGTACACAACCGTAATTTATCGAGTTCTTTTGTTAAAATTTGAAATAGCGCTGGGGTACTGTGAAGACGATTTTTGGATTTTTATAGGTAGTTTCCGCTATCGACAATGAATAAATTTCTAGTTTTCCTTCCACTACGACACCACTGGGAAAAGAACAAAACGGGACAGACCCGAGTTGCGTCTGATCGTGAGTGCCATTTCATAAAAAACTTTTAATGAGGACGTACGCTTGAAGTTATCGCGTAAAGTTGAACCGAAGAAAGGATTTTTTGCACAATGTACTCCAGCCAGTGTGTGGTCGAATGAATAGTGGGATTGGGCTTCTCTAAACAATCTTGATCCGGGGTTCCACTGGTCCCAGGCAAAAAACTGCTTCCATTGACGGCACTTTGTGGAGCAAAGTTTTTCCCAAAGACCTTAATAGAATTTTCCCATATACGTCAAAACCAGATGTAACTATCGTTGCTTGGAATTAGGATGTTGTATATGTATATGTACAGTTCCTCTGGGGGTTCCTCTTTTGTTTACAGATTTATTGAAATTGTGAATTTTTAAAAAAGCGTCTCATAATATAAAAGTTGATGTCCTTGTAAGAGGATTGTCCGCGTGATTTTTGTGAGCTTCAACATGTACCAATAACTATGTAGTTGTAAGTTTCAATTTCAAATTGTCTTTGGCTAAGGCTCAAGTGGAGTGCAACTTGATTTCCAAGGGAAAAAACTTTTCCCAGTGGATTTTTGTGACGTGTAGCGAGGTGCGGGTACGGGACAGTTGATAAGATGGGATTAGGAAGTCTTGCTACTTCCCATCTATATTTCTGACCAAGTTGGAAATGAACTAAATTGAGCAACTTTAGATTTTCTTCATAGTCTGCAGAATATAAACTTGTATATTGCCAAGTCCACACGAGGCATAATTCATCAACCCTTGTGATATTTCGTGTTATCATCTTCAGATACAACGCCGTGGTCTTCCCTTTCCAGCTCTTAGCTTCCTGTCTCCATTCCAAAGAATGATTTACTTTTCCTTTCGCATTGTAAACCTTTTCATTTCGAAACGAAACTCTTCTGGAGAATTCATCATTGCTCCAGCCCGTGAAATTTTCTAGTATCTTACTCCCATTCCGCTTGTAACGGTAACCATCCCAGTGGACATAAAAGGGGTACTTGTATTCCAGCAGCCTAAAATAAGTGAAAAGCAGCTTAGCATTACTTAGTAGTCGACATTGTGGAATTTCAAATGGGTAGACGCGACGAGGAATGCAATTAAGAAGAAACTATTTCTCTCAGGTGGATATAATATAGTGGATCTAAAAGGCTTTTGAAGATATACAAAATCAGTGTATAAATCCAAGATTGTGTATATCGTATCGTTCGTTCAAGAAAGAGAAATTATATGAAAAGGCATATCGCATCGCATCCCATAAATTCTCAACTGTCCGTTTCTGCGTACTGCATGTACTGAAGTTGTTTGTAAGTGCAGTACTTGTTATTAAGGTTTTTAACAAAACGTGACAAAATGAGTGGTGGTTACGGAGCTAAAAGTGAACAAGAACAAGTGCTGTTATAATATATTATGTGGTTCGAAAACGTGTATTTTATGTGTTCATCACGATACGACCGAACGTTTCTTATGCACGAGTGGATATAATTCTGAATAATATTTGTGTATGTAGCAGCGGCAGTTAAAAAGGAATCTTCCTGTGGAGGGTGTATGTAAGTACACTGTGTACATATTCTTTGTTGAATCCGGAAGTTCCATTCTCTTTCTGGGAAGTCGCAAGTCTCTGTTGTAATAAGGCATTTGAAGAGAATTGCTTGATTGCGTGGCATTTATTACGTGAAGTAGTTTTACGATACCAAGTTGCTGAAAAGAGATAGATGCACAGGTGAAGAACTGATGAGGAGTGAGGAGGAGACTGGGTTTGTAAGCACTTGAAATTTACGACGGGATATCGTGACTTACGGTGATTTCACAAAAGCAAGGAAAACATATTATTATGAGCAGCTGGACTAAAAGGAAAATCTAATGGATTTTATGAAGTTGTATGAGTAGATAGAGAACCTTTCTGGAACTAGCCTAACGTGCCAGAGAAGCAAAATGAGTTCCAAATTTTGTCCAATGTGTATATCCGGTGGGAGTGGAAGCCGTAAGCGGAAAGGGCGTCATTCATCTCAAGGTAGTGATGCCGGGTCAGACAACAACGACGACGACTTCTACAGGCCGAGCAAGGAAGCACTCAAAAGTAAAACGTCAAGCATTAGCACCAGTGACCCAGAACAACCTTTTCATGTACCTTCAATCTTCAAACCGATTCGGGTCGACTCACCCGCGCTATTCGTTCACGGATCAAGTTCCACGGTGCGGAGTGAGCGGAGCGAAGATGCAGACGGTGCTCCAGATGAAAATGATAGTCATAACAGCAAGCAAATTGGGAAAATTAAAGATGAAAACGTAAAACGTGAGATCCCAATGAGTTCATCTCGTGGGTTGAGTAAACAAAGCGAGAGTGACAAGTCACAAGTGGAATCCCACGAGGAGCATGAGCACTCGGCAAAATTGGGAAAGAGGGCTGACGACATCTCCTCGCCACTGGGTGCATCACCATCACCAAAGAAAAGTAGAGGAGCAGTCGGCTCACGAAGTCCTATTGTCAACATTGCACGAGAGAGACCAAGAGCAGGAAGTGACTTTCGGAAAAAGATGCAACACAAGGAGCAACCAAGTTTGCCAAAAACATCATCAGGAGGAGAAGACGACGATTCTATTCTTAACCCTCCTGGTGATGTTCTTGATAAAGATAGAAATCAAGAGTGTGCCCGTTCCCTCAGCTCACAGAGCTCTCGATCTTTATCTGTCAACTATGATTCGCACTGTCCAGATCCAGAAGCGAGACAGCCGTTGCTGCTTGCTACCTCAGAATTGGATTTAGTGTCGTCGGATGACGAAGACGAAGTGGGCTCCCAACCAGATACTCCGCGAGGTAATTCGCCTCATGAACTAGTACCAGTGGAACCAGCAGGATCATCAGTGGAAAATATTTCCGACAAGGAGCCTATTATACTCAGAGACCCTATTATTCCGAAGATAGTCACAGATAGTGGACCAGAATCCGAAATGGATATGAGAAGAGAATTCCATTTGTCTCCGGGATCCACAAATTCCTCTAAAAGCTCTACCCCGGCCCCACCACCCCTTCCGGATTGTCCTCCGCCAGATTCAGGAAGTGAGTTTGGCTCTCGCAGTGGCTCCCACACTCGATCGCCAAGTCGTTCTCGTTATTATTCTCCGCTCCGCTCAATGTGTAATTGTTGTAATGGCCCATCTCGCGATCATCATCACCACCGGCACAGTACTTGTCCGTCATGTACTCAGTTTGAGTGTAAAAGAGGTGGGGACAGCGGCTATCTGGGTTTAATCGACATGTCTCAAATTCATTATGCCGACTCGGCAAGTAGCTGCTGTGAGAGTGACGCTGGTGGCGAAGTTGAGGAAGAGCTTACAATGGCCACTCGTGGTTCGTTGGATGACAATCCTGGTTTCATAACAAGTACTGTTGATGATAGTGGTTGTGGCTGTAATAGAAATCCGTGTAAAGATGCCAGCCATGATCTTAATTCCCCTCCTTCAGGAGCTCCCCACTTAACAACTTTTCATCCTGGGCCAACTCCGCCAAGGCCTACTATGAAAGTTTCCGCTTCTGTAAATACGGATATAGTCATGCCCCCAGAATACTACTACGACGAGTCCCACGATCTACCAAAGTTGGACCCAGGGATGATAATGACACTGGACGGGTGTAATTCCCAGGAAGAATTACGCTCTGGCTCGACGACACCAACCCCTCCTGAAAGACCCGAAGAAAGGGTGGAAAGAGAAGTGTCATCAGTGCAACCAGACCACGAAGAGCTTAAAATAAAAGGGAAAAGAGTGAAGAGTTCTTCCATCACAATCACTTTGAAAACACCTCATGCTCCAGAAATGAGAAACGATGAAGGGAAAAAATTGGCTGAAAGTGATCCAATATTGTGGAGAAGTGCTGCAGCCGCAGCAGCAAAAAACAGAGAAACCGGATATCCTCGGAACAGCTCCCCTGAGTCGTTCCTCCCAATTTTGACCCCTTCAAAAAACAATGAAGAGACCAGGGTATTGGCGGAAGGATTTTATTATTCTGAATTGGACCTCGACCTGGCATTGAGGAATAAGCATATGCAAGCAAGTGGAAAATGGCATTATCCATATCACTCCACAGGACACGTCCCAACTAGTGACGATCCCAGAGTCCCACTAGTTCCCGAAATAGGAGTCTATCTTGAGGGGGAGGAGCAGGAGGACGAAGATGAAATTACAATTGAGGATTTGAACCCACTCATCACCACCACCACCGCAACGGGAGATAGTGCCGAAGGGGTTGACCAAAGCCCCCAAGTTCATTACCGTGGAGTGAGAACAAATGTGACGGGATCGTGGTTCTCCCTCTCCAGCTCGTCATCTCTTGAGGATTACGATGAGAATGAGCTTATTCTAGCGTACGGTTCGGGAGAGGGGTCGTCCGCTACTAATTCTATTGCAAAGGCGACCATCCTTCCGAAAACTTTTGATCCGGAAAAGTGGTCACCAGAGTCGAGTCCGTCGTTGAGTGTGTTATCCTACGAAGAGATTCTTGGGGAGCAACAAAGAATTCAGAGTGATGTTGAACGAGTGGTCAAGTCTGTAATGAAATCGGACATGAAACATGATAGTGAACATGGTCAGTTGTGTTATATGGATCCCCGCTTTTCCCTGCTGCGTGTTGTGTTCCTTCATTCATCTTGCTAGAGTTTCAGCTTGGGTTTGTATTCAGATTCAGGTTGAAAAGCTACACGGCTCACCCGCCGCTCGTGTTTTCATGGAGTAACAATAATGATAGCTCTTTTCGTTAGATTTCGTTTCGTAACACGTAACATTGTCTTTGGCATTTTCTGTCTGGTTTGGTGGTGCACTAACGTGTTAGAAATGTAAGTTGGAAAACGTGATAAAAAATCTTGTACTATCATTCCTTCTGGCATTTTTTGTTGGTAAATGTAAACTGCAAATTGTACAATCGAACGTGTGTCCATGTCCAACCACCTGAAATTATTTGCTTTTTTATTTTTCAGTAATTTTACGCAAGATGCAGGTAAATATACTATTAGAGATTTATCATTAGGTGATCGTCCTGCCGTCGATACTGGCGAAAATGTTGCAAAATTGCTGTGGAATCGAGTGAAGTTGAAAGGATGAAAGCAACACAAAAAAGTAGTCCTTGAAGAAAAAAGATGCAGTTTTAGATTTTGTATTAAGTTGCGCACATTAGCTACGTTAGATATTTGCGACTCACGACAATATCTAATAGTAAGATCTGTATTAAAGCGATGAGATGCTTTTTGCTACCGTCCTCCGTGCAACATTGTAGAATAGCTGAATAGCTATATTTGATACGGGAGGAATATAGATTGAAATACGACACTAAAACAGATTTGACCAGTTGTGCAAGTGCAAGCTCGAAACATGCGATAGTCTTTGTGCCAATGGTATTTTTTTCTACGCTCTACGTAGGCATTTGTACTCATCACGGGGCGGATGATTGGTCGGCCGGTGATGATGGTTGCCTTTTGTTCTCTATTGAATACACTTACCTGAAGAATTCGAAAACTACTGAAGAAGCGTATAGTATCTGTCGATGTAGTAGTCGTAGTAGTAGTAGTAGGACTACGTGAGCAAGGAGTTTTTCTCTCCTGTGGTTGCAGGTTGTCAGTTTCTCTATTTCATTGTCAGAAGACCTAGAGCGTACATTCACT